>CAUYRT010060694.1:0-27461 GCA_963574885.1 Lepilemur ruficaudatus
TTACCTTTTCCAAGTCAATGTTATCCTTTCCATGGCATTTTGAAAATTATTTAATAGTGGTTTATTATTTTTGAAAAACTGATTTATGAAAGTGAACATATTTACTATTTTAGCCAACACAGTATATTTTTCCTATTGGAACTTTTATGCTACATTTCACAAAATTTGAATGTTTTTATAGAATAATGGAATTTTTTCCCAGACAGATGGCCAGAATGTCACATCCTTTCTTCCAGTTTGAAAATTTTTAATAACTATCTTGAATAGAATTGTTATCATCAAACTCAATTTTGGAAATAATCCAATAATGTGAAACATGCTTGTAATACTTCTATTATACTTCAAATTGCAATAAAAGTATAGAAACAAAAAGTATAATTTAAATCAGAGACAAATAGGAACAGACACAACCAGTGTAAAGGTATTACAGTTTATTTTGATGTCAAGAGTTTAGAGACAGCGAATGATTTTATAGATTCAATCCTCAACACAATATACACCTAAATTAAATGATAGCTCTAAAAATGAAATGAGAATTGAGGACAGAGTAAAATTAGTTAGATGATTTCAAAAGTTTGAGTAAAAACAGGTCTATTTATTTTACTTCTTTATCTAAAGTAAACAAATATTATGCATACTTATCATTAAGTAAAATTTAATAAAGTAACTTTCTATGGAAATTTTGCAATAAGTAAAACTATAAGAGGGGTGATAGACAGGTAGACATACTACCTTGTATTAATAGGAAATAGGCTTGCTTTAAAACAAATAACTACAAGATGAAATTATACTACTTAGAATAGAAATCAGTTCCCTAAATTTGAGTAACATCTCTTTAAATGACACGGAAAAGGGTAGGGTGATTGTGCCTATCTCATTCCTGCTATAAACCTAAACATTTTGGAATTGTCGTCTCTTTTAATACTAATGATCTTTAAATTACCTTCAAAGAAAATATACTAGTTATCTAATGTTTCATGCATTTGTAGTTAAGATGTCAGCCAGGTTTGAAGTCATTTGAAAACTCTTGGGGCCACAGTATCTGCTTCCAACATGCCTCAGTCACATGGCTTTTGCCACAGGTTGCTTGCTGTATAGGCCTCTCCCGTAGGGCTTTTTGGGTGTTATTATGGCATGGCAGCTGGCTTCACCCAGAGTGAGTTATACAGAAACTGAGCAATAGAAAAGCCTCAAGGTCTTTTATGAGCTACCTTAAATGTCACACACCATTACTCTGACATATTCTGTTCTAAATCAGTGAGTCACTAAGTCCAGTCCACAGTCACTGGTAGGAGAATTAGGTTGTACTTTTAGAGAAAGAAGTGTTGAAGGATGAGTGGTCATATTTAAAACTACGACAGAGAAGAACACTGAATACAGTTCTTAAATATGGCCAAAAAACCCCCAGAGATGATATACTTGAATGACCATAAATTATTGCTGAACTCCTTTCTAAGAGAATATGGTAGGCCATGCTAACTGCTGATCTTCTTGTCTTGCTGCATTTAAGTAAGGATCAAGGTGAATTATTGTGAAAAATAAAAGAATATACAGGCTGTAGAAAAGAAAAAAGAAAGATTTTAGAAGGCAGGAACCAAAAGAACTTTGTGTTCAAAATGGGGATGTCCAAAGGGGAGGATGGCTGATTGATGTAAAATACAAATCCCTTACACTATGTTTCTTCAAGTCATTTCATACGATATCTATAATTCACTAAAAATTTTGGAATTTGAAACTTTTTTGGATATGTGTAATCGGCTACATGTGGGCTCTGGGTAGATGCAAATTAGGAGGCATCTGCTCACATTAACCTTTCATGTCTAAGTTATATAAATTTAATGTATTCACAAATAATTAAGAAAACTAAACAATTAGTCAAAATCAATGAAAGTTAAAAGATAATTTTTATTTGTTTTATGTAAGTCTTTATGTGCTACAAGGAGCAAGAATATCAACAAAACAATTGGGTTTGTTTATTTATTTATTTAGAGATAGGGTCTCGCTGTATCACCCAAGCTGGGGTGCAGTGGCGTGACCATAGCTCACTGTAATCTCAAATTCCTGGGCTCAAGTGATCCTCACACCTTAGCCTCCCAAGTAGCTGGGACTACCATTGCGTACCACTAAGCCCTGTCAAAACAATAGCTTTTAATTATTACCTAGCTAAAAACTAAACAGAAAATATAAACTAACTTTCCACAAGATAATGTTGAATTTATGCTCTAACACTATGAACAGATGTAATCACATGTTAAGAAGAAAATTTAAATGGTAAGTGTCTTAGGATAAAACGTAGGCTCTAACAAACAGTCTAAAAATGAGTAGACTATATAGAATAAAAATGCATTTCTCTATCACATAATGATCCAGACAGTCCAAGCTTGTGGGGACTTTGTTTCACAGGCTTGTTTGTTATTTGCTATCCCCAGCGGTTTTGTCCATTGCTGAATGGCCAGACAGGAGTCAGTGCCCTGGCTGCACTCCAGTATGAGGTATGTGTGAAAAAAAGAAAGGAAATTCCCAGCCAATTTTTGAGTTGAGGACGACTTGGAAGTTGTACACTTCACTCAGCTTACCTTCATTAATGTGGACATAATGACATAGCCACACCTTGCCACAAGCAAGGCTGCCAAAGTAAAGAGAGGCAGTCATGGGCCCACCTCAAAATCAGGAGAGCTTTACTATTACCAGGAAGAGGAGGTGATAGGTAATGGGAAACCTTAGCAATCTCTACCGCAGTGAGAAAGTATAGGAGTTGGTCTGTAAAGAAAATTTTAAAGACCTGATATGATTTAGCCAGAAAAGCCAAGACTGAATATTTAAACATCTAAAACAAAATGTAAATAAGTGTAAAATTTGCCTTATTAAAATTTCCTTCTTTCTAAAGCAGGATGAGCATTTACCTTTGAAACCTGAAAAAGTTCAGTTTCATATATCTAAGAGAAGGCACTTTGACATTAACCCATTCTCTGTAGATTTATGGCAGTTTTTACCAAACAGTCTTTATTCATGGGGGCCTGGGTATCTCCATAAATTTTTCACAGATCTAGAGTAAAATAAATATCTAAGTTCTGTTTATTAAGACATTACTTCCAAACAAGTGAGGAATATATATTCCAATAATTTAGTAACCCTTTGAAAAGAACAATTCATGCAAATGGAAAGAAAACCTAATACTATTATTTCATTGCTAAATAACCACAATTAATTGCTAATGGGATGTGTGCCCCGTTGCCAAGAAACTCGCTTCATAAAAATGTGACATCTTCTAAAGAAATATAGTGTGATATAATATTGAAACTGTGAATTACCTTAAGCGAGCAGTTCGCATCATATTTAAGACGTGCCAAGTCTTGCTGTTTTTCCCTTGAAAATTTAAAATATCCCATTGCATCCCCGTGACTTTGCCTTGACATGCAAGTTGTGAACTATGGGCATATCGAATGAAATATCCCAAAAATGTACTGGCAAAAAATACAAATACATACAGAAAGATTTTAGAAAACGTATTAGTGACAATGCCATAAGAGGATAAAATGATTTTTAGAAGAGGATTTTTCACTCTGGGAATAGTGGGAAATTAATCGCAAGAAAGTTGAAGTATTGTATAGAAGAGAGAGAAAAAGCCCAGCATTAATTGTTTACAATAGGTGGAATCCTTAAATCTACATTCACTGATTGCTAGATAAAAATTAATAAATAATAATCCACATAAAATATAAAAGAAAATGAGAATATATTTAGAAAATATAAGAAAATAAAAAATAAAGTATTTTAAAAAGTAGCTAAATAAATGTCAGTTTTGAAAGCCTGATAAAGGAATTATAAATACAAAAATAGAATAAGTAAAATAAAATAATAAGAAAAATAAATTTTAAATATTGATCAGTTGGAGATACATTAAAACTGTTTTTAACAAAATTATGTAAAAGAGATAAAATAATTTAGAATATTTTGAAGATTAAAATTATTAAAAATGGTCTAAGGAGAAGCAAAATAAAACAAAATGTTAATAGCTAGGAAAAGACCAATAAAATAAAACAATATAAAATGTAACAAATAATTCTAAGGCCAATGGGTCCCTGTATGTAATGACCTTCCATTTCAATTTATCTCCTTAAGCCCCTAAGTACACTTGTTGGTGTAGGAAACTACAAAGAGTAGAAGTGATTATCTTTTGCCTTTTGTCTTGTACAACCAGTGATCAGTCTGTTTGGAATACTTTGTATTTGAGGATATAAACTTTCTTAGTAAAATTGTTAATAGCGCAAATTATCAACATAGCAGTAGGGCTGGAAATTTACATGTGGTCACTATTCAATTGTTTTATTCATTTATTAGAGAGAATACTATTCCCCTTTGTGAATTTTGTTGTAAAAATAGCTATATTTGCTTATTTATATATGTTGAGTTATAGTATATATAATATGTATATATACATATACATGTGTATGTATATATATATACACACATATGTATGTATGTATATGTAATAATATGTGAATGTAGCAGCATTTATACACATACACACACAACTTTAGCACCATCACCCATATTTGATCATTAGAATATGCAAGGGAATAGGCAGAAGAATGTTTTTTTCCAATGATATAAATAAATTATTTAATATTATTCAAAGACCTACGTGTAGGTGTTTGCGATGTCTTTTTTATGATGCAAAAGAGAAAAAAATATGGTTTTCTGAGTTCGGAAACTACAAAGTGAATCGAAGTATTTATATCTTCAGTTTCATTAGTATAAAGAAATCATTACCCCAGCTTGAGACAGAATCAGTGGGGAAGCCCCACCAAATATAGAGCATGTTTTGACACTAGGGAACCAAAAATGAAAAACAAAATATGTCAATCATAGTTCAATTTTTTTAATCTGCCAAACATCTATCTATCTACCCATCCATCCATCTTTTAAATCTTCAATGAAAACAAAACAAACTTCACATAATATAAAGGATTTATATCCAAATTACTGGATATGAACTAACTTTCATCCCCAATGGGGACAAGTATAAATTTTATCAATAAGGCATCAGGCCCTAAACCTAGAATATGTGACTCGCATCCAATGCTATTGAAAATATTTTACTTTCTGATTCTCAATATTTTGTAGTTTATATATAAAATTTTAACATTAAGTACCATTAATATGATGCATTTACACAAAGGGAATGTGGATGTGTTTAATGAGAAAATTGATGAAAGGCATAAACATGTTTATGACTAGTGACTAAAAAATACATGTCAGGTCTACAGTTCTCATTTTTGCAACTCTTCAGAAGCCCGTATTAATTCTATACATGACCTAGTCTATGTTATCTTCACCTGCCGTCTTTGGGTGAAATTCTTTAGCTTGTCGGGGATGTGAGTCATCATATAGTAATTTTCTTTTAATGTTTATCTTTGAACATGTTAGCATCACAAGGCATGCTAGGGGATTTCTTGGGCTTCATGCTTCCTGCCTCTCTTTGAAAGCAGCACTTCTATTACCTCTGCATAGTCAAGATCAATAACTGCAGCTAGTTCTGTGTCCTATTTCACCTGTTCATGTAGTATGAGAGAGATACTGAAATGGTAAGATGTCTGCCTGGTTTTAAATGGTACTGACTTTGCCGCCTTTGGCAGAAGCATTTCTCTTTCATGTACCAAATGCTTTAAAAAAAAACAACAAAACTTAGAGCCGTGGGTTTGAGATGACAATTTTTGCAAGTAAGTAGTTAAAAAGAATCATAAGAGAGGAGCTCTTCCCAGTGTGTGCATTATGGTTATGAGAGGGGAAAAAATACACTATATGGTTGTTATTCAGTGCACAGAGAGCATTTTGGCAGGCAGCAAGACCTGTTGTATATTTTGTCTTCTGTTTGATAGTGTAATTGAAACATCTGTACGTCCATCCATGTAAGACCACCTTTCTCTGTGGAATGCAGAATGTTTTTGCAGCAAAGGTATATATCTTGAGTGAAAACAATGTTGGATGGAATACATGGAAATATATACAGCATTAAGGAGGTTAATGTGTAGCTGTGGAGAAAGAAGCCTGAAAACCAGTTTAAAAAAATTCAAATCTAGATTGTGTTTACCCAGTGAGAACAACTTGCTTTTATCTCTACAGCAGAGAAGCTTTATATAATAAAACTACTACCAGATGTAATTTATTCTCATTCTGTTTGCTTTTGCTGATAGAAAATTAGGCTTACATCAGTGATTATGGCCATGAGTAGGACATTCATGTAGCTATCTTCCATCCTACTATTAAGAAGCCCGCTGATTAATCAGGGATGGGTAGGAAGGAGAATGTCTAGATCCATGTAGCAAGCCATTGTGACTATTTTACTATTAAGAGACTTACCAAAGTGTGATTTTTGGTGAACATTAATATAAGAGAAAACTTTCTCATCCTCTAGGACTATTAAAAATTATCCACATATTTCTCCCTCAAACGTCCTCATAATGAAAGTCCTAGTTTTGCTCCCTAAATTAAATACTATTATTTAAGTACCATGTTCCAGCCAAATCGTTAGCTATTGTTATGAATAAGTAGAGCAATAAGACAGTCTATTTCTTTTTCCAACCAATATAGCATGGTACTTAAATTCTGTCCTTTTTGCAATGATTTATTTTCTCCACACTGAAAAAAAATAAAAAATTTTAAATCAATAAGCATCTCTCCTTCTTATGTATATTACAAAAATATATTTTTATCTAACTGAATTTCTTCCCAAACTGTGGATTTGCATCCAGACATGTCACAGGTTGTGAGCCTCTTATTTCTTGTAAAATTTTCTTTTTATCCCTAGTCAAAGTGGGTGGCCTGCTTTTGTGCAATGTTCTCAGAGTAGCAATTAGAGATTTCTCAGTGGAATTGCCCCTTCCCCATACCTAGCATTATGTGGGGAATCCAGTTCCAGATTTTTTCATGCAGGGTGTCTGTGGATTCATATCCTGTCTCCTGGGGATTCAAAAACCACAGATACCAAGGAATTTACTGGAATAGGGCAGTTATCTCCTTGGAGTAAACAGATTTAATTTCTATCATCTCCTGTGGATTTTCTTTATATTTTTGACTCCTGGAAAAAAATTTTGGCTTTGAAATCAGCTTATCATTTTCAAAAATAAATTTTCCTTTTATGATATTGGAGTATGATTTGAGTTATAATTTTTGGCTTCTTACATCAAATCTCTCCAACATTTGAGTGTAAGAATTCCATCTATGTCATGATTTGGGTGGTTTCCAATTTCCTGTTTTTTTGTTTTGTTTTGTTTTGTTTTTTTGCTTTTAGAACTTTTATTATTAATGCAACCTACAGACTCCGTTGGGATGATATAAAGTCTGAAAAAGGCAACATTAGGTGTGACACTAATTAGCCCTTTGTCATACACAGATCCTTGAAAACTTGACTGCAAGAACCAGCCACACACTCTATGAAACCACCTGGAGGGAATTGTGTTGTTAGACTTCATGAATATAATATGTTATAGTTAATTTTATGTGTCAATTTGACGATATATAAATGCCAGATACCTGGTTAAGTGCAATCCTTTCTCTGCATCTGAAGGTTCTGCAACCAAGAAGATTCCCATTGAAATCAATACACTGAGTAAAGAAGACCACCCTCACCAATGTAGGTGGGCATCATCCAATCTGTTAAGGGTGTGAATAGAACAAAAATGTAGAGGAAGAAATAATTCACTTTCTCTGTTGGAATGAACCCAGGACATTGTTCTTGTCTCGGACTAAGACCTAACACCATCGGATCTCCTGGTTCTCAGGCATTTGGACTAGGACTAGAAATATACACTGGCTTTCTGGAGTCTCCGGCTTGCAGTTATCAGTTTGTTAAACTTCTCTGTAACTTCATGAGCCAATTACTAATAATAAATCAAGAGAGAAAGAGAGAGAGAAGATAGTCTCTTAGTTCTGTTCTTTGGGGAACCCTGACTAATGCACAGTAATAAAGATTAATTTGCCAATATTCAACTGCAATATTTGATTATATAAACACATTTGTGTATGCCTATGTGTACATATACTTTCTCCATACAATTCATTTTATCTAATTCATATACACACATGATTCTCTTTATAATAGGGTTTACTGTAATCATTTATAGTAGATTATACAAATGCATAATTACTAATACTATATCATCAGATTTTTTATTTTCTGATGCAAGTGTTGGAAATATGGTAAGAGACAGGTAATTTTATATGCAGATATATGTGTGTATATATACGTATATGTATACATTTTAAATGAGGTATCTGTATCTACTTAAATTTTATCATCTGCAAAATGGGGGTGATATAGTACCTGATTCATAGAATTACTATAATGATTGAATGAGATTTAACGTATGAATTACTTAGCACCTTACTTAGCTTAAACAATGCACACAGAACATATAAATATTATTATCAATATTAAACAGTGATTGACATCACTTAAATATGATGGTGATTACTTAGGAGTTAGAATGCAAAATATTTTAAAAGTTATAGTACATTCATTGGATAAGTTATCATACAAGTATAAAACATTAAATTTTCAAAAAATATTTGAATATATTTGAATAACTTTCAAAATATTAGCAATATAATATTAAGGATAAAAGAGACAAAACATAATATAATGATATGGAGTTTCACACACACACATACACACACATATTCCAAAATATTAAAATTGTTTTTCTCCTCTTTGAAAAGTAGGATGCGAAAGATATTTTGCATTTTGCTTCTATAAATGCACCTGTAAGACCATCATAATGAAACTACTAATTAGAAAAAAAAAGTTGGCTTAAATTTTTAAGCTTGCATATAGAAGATATAATCTCTCACACATAACAATATAATAATCTGAAATATATAGTTTTCTCAAAAAACCAGGGCTCATTTCAGCTGGTTATATGTTTTAAAAATGGTATGTAAAGGATGCTGTAAGATTTTAATCAAATAAACAAAAAAAAAAATAAACAAATGCATAACTTATAGAGGGCCACATTCTCTATAAAAATTGGAGAACCAGTCAGCTGAAAGGTGGTGAAACTTTTCCAACTTCCTTCCCCCAGTTTTTCTTACACAAATGTTTGAGAAGCTGAAAGTATTTTGATCATTCTACAAGACTGTCCACAGAGGAGACATGGCTGTTCTTAGGATTTTAGTTTAAAGGTGCTGAAATTGTTACTTTCAGATGCAAAGATACACTTGTATTTTCTTTTTCAAAGGTAGAAAATGGCTTATTTCTCTTTATTGGTGCTAGGACATATGTGGGGCTAATACTTCAGCTGCTGACCAGTTAATAAAGAGTGCATGAAAAAGGTTGGCATAATATGAGCTTTCCGCTTGACTATTCATTCTTTTATTCCTCAGATTTAGTACTTGAAACTAATTATGCTTATCAAAGCAAAAAACACCAGCAAGATAATTTCATTCTCTCCAGAATCTCTCAATTTGTTGTAAATGAAAGAACTAAGGCAGAAAAAGCACATGAAAAAGCCTTTTAAAAATTGGAGTAATGCTTGGCTAAAAGTGTAATAAATGTGAAATCTACAGATTCCAAAATTTATGTTAAAATATCTTCGTTTTTATTTTTACAGTGTTTTCTGTAAAACAGAAAAACACTTTTTTTTTTTAAGTTTAAAGCTCTGGGAAGTGAGAATTATTGCAGAGAATTATTCAAGTGGTCATAGTTTTGTTTGTTAAGAGTCTTCTAATGAGAAAGTTGAGATTACTGAGAATATAAATTTTGTTCAAAAACTTAAAGATGATTCATTCATTAATTCAACAAATATTTATTGAGTGTTCAGTAATTACAGGGGGCAGGGAGTACAACAGTTACAAAAACAAAGTATCCCTGGCCTCATGGAGTTAACATCCTAGTGAGTGGATTTGGGTATTAGTGATGTTATTGGGGTGATGGGGGGGTGCATATTCATTCTCACCTTTTACTTGTAATTTTTTGGGCTCACACATTACCTAGTTCCTACATATCATGTGATTATCCATATCATATCATTACTCTTTTTGTTTGTCTCCACATGCACATACATATGTAAATGATATCCAAGGAGTGCAGGAACCAAATATTATTTATGTAACATCTTTATTTTTAAAGGCAACATAGTGGCTAGTACATGATAACTACTTGATGTTTGTTGAGAGTTGGGCTAAAAACAAGAAACTTTGTTGGACAATCAGTACTACTTAAACTTCATTTTGAACACTATTTGCCCTCTATGTTTTGGTTTAAATTTCCTTTAAGTTTAGGTTTAAAAGTTCAAATGCGCGTGGCAGCAATGTTCAATGCAAAGAGTACCACAACCAGAGCATCAGCTGAGCTGAGACAGATGTAATGGATCATGGCCTGAGGAAGCAGATGAACACAGAAGATTTCAGTGTGATGAGAATCTGCAGAGCATAAAAGCAGTCACATGCATTGGATACAAGCTGTAAGAAATGAGAAAGCAGTAACACACACCAGAAGAAATACCTTTTTGCAGCACAATCTAGATTTATGTTAAAATTTGAATGATTTATCTTTTAAAAGGGCTTATTGCAAATAATTTGGTCTGTCGACGTTTATACTTAATAATCACCCATACCTGAAACTCTTACAGAAGTGTTCTTTCCATGTAGGTTATAAAGCTTACTATTGTGGCTTTGGCTTTGTTTCCAGTTAGTTTCAGCCATTTATCTTATAAAACATTAAATGATGGAAGATCTTAGGCAATTATTTATTGAGTATACATTTTCCAACACTTTCTGTAAGATCAAAAGGAATATAAAATATGTTTAGAATGATTTACATTTTCTCTCTCCTATTTCTTTATTTCTTCTTGTGGCTAAGACTGTGAATAGAATTAACGTTTTGTTTCCTAAATTTATAGATTTTTAAATTATTATTTCAATATATTTTTTAAGAAATCACTTTCTATGCGTTGGGTAGATAAATTTTCTGCACACTAGCAATAAAAATCAATTCAGAATTATGCAAGATAATGTACCACAGAGTTTCTTTATGCACAAATATTAAATGTTAAACACGAATTATTTTTAAGAATCTTGAACCAAAAGTGCTATTGAATTTCTACAATAGCAAAAAATTGGCTTTAATTCTATTTTTTCTCAAATAAGAAAAAATAAGAACAGGAAAGTAGATACAAATGTGGGGAAGAGAGGCCAGCTAATGACTATGTATAAGAAACCAACCAAACAGAATATTTGATAACTAGAAATCAAAGTCAGGTACTCATCATTCTGATTCTACTATTTTTTCCAATTTAAAAAATTTATTCATAATCTATCCAATCCATCCTCTCACCACTTACAACCTTTGATGTCTCCATTATTTCCAGAAGAAACTCAGATTTTCTTGGCATAGTATATAAAAACTCCATGAAGAATTCCTGACTTCTTTTCTAACCTTAGTTCCCATAATTTCTTTTACTATTCTTCTCTTTTCCACTCTTTAATTTTATCAAAATAGTTACAGTTATCTGAATAAAACAACACTAATGTTCTTTCGCACAATGAAGAGATTAACCTCTTTAGAAGTTCTACATGGCAGTCTATGTAACCATTGATGTTCAACAATTTGTCATTTTAAGAACTGTAAATTAATTAATTCCTGCACTTTGAACCTATTTAAGGATTCACATACTAATGAGAAAGCATGCTTAGAAAGCAATCACATGTGCCAGGGGAATTAAGTAAATTTGTATGCCTCTGTTAAAATCTTTAAGTGATATTACTTATTTCTTGCATTAGAAACTGCAGAAAACACAAATCATGACCTTTCTTTCAATGTTGATTCTGGTTCCAGTAATTAATACTTTTGAACATAATGTAAAAGGGAATGCTTTGTATTTCATTAATAAGAATTTCCACTGACTTATTTTTAAAATTTTAATTAAAGGTATTATATACTTTAATAAACATTTAAATATAGAATAATATGTAGAATAGTAGTTTTTACCAATTGCTTTCCCAATAGAACATTCATTTAAAATTACAGTATCAATTCAATAAGATGCTTCAGTTTATACATTGTTCAACTCTGTAATCCCATGAATTATCAATGAAATTGAAAAACAGTACCCAGAAGAGTTCATGAAAACATGATTTTTTTCATCCTCTAATGCATTTTAAAGATTGCAAACCATTTCTCTTTCCTATGAAAATGAAATGGCAAAAGAAATGATGTCAGAACATAATTAAATTAAAATATGGCCTTACCTCAAGCAGGCAATGCTCTCCTGAAAACTTCTACTTTTTTATAATCTGTTTTTTATACTACTGATTTACTTCTAGTTTGAATATTCTATAATTTTTTCATCTTCTCATATGTTTTTTTCACGTTTAATGTGTTATTTAACTAAGCTTAAGGGCCCTCTCTTCTTTTGCCTTAATATCCCAGAGGAACCAAATTTGTTCTCTTATATTCCCTGGGGAAGAAAAAGAAAAAGAAGAGACAAGTTTTCACTCATGATATCCAAACAAACCATATCTCCTGGCAACTGTTTATTTTTCTTTTTTCTTTTGATTTATCATTCTTCTCTAATGTCAACTTCTAAGAAAACCACGGAAAAAAATAATATTTGTTACTCATAAAAATACTTTCAAAAATTATTCCCCAGAACATTGCTAATGCTAAATATTTAAAGAATTAATTTGTAACAGCCATAATTAGAGATCTCTTTTAGAAGAGATCTCTATTTTCAAATGTTAATCCAAAATATGCATTAAATCACAGCACAGAATATGTTTGAATATTTAACGTGGCAATCATCTTGCAATTGTAAAACACTCTGACTTTTAGAACATAGCTGGCCAGAATTTGAAGACTGCTTTTACACTTAGGCTAATAAGAGTTTTTGAACAAAACACTATGAATTTCTGTTTTTATACTGATCAAAAAAAAAATCTGGAAATAATGTGATTTATTTTAGTAATTAAAAACATTGAAAGATTTTGATATTGAGTATTATTTTTAAAAAATTAGAAACTTATGCAGTAGTTCTTCCAAAGGGAAACCAAAAAAAAAAAAAAAAAATAGAAAATTAATAGTCCAGAGAATACATGAACATTATACCATTTTGGATGTAATGATATTTATAAAGGTACTTAAATTTTCATCACACATGGCATTTGAAAGATACAGAAAAGGTAAAAATTATGATGAAGTCTTATGTTGATTAAAATATAGATTTAACAAAGTTATTTTATGCTATGGATGTATGCTTTCTAAATTTTAAATTTTACTTGCCAAATTATAGAGGAAAGAAAAGAAAAGTATATAAAATAATGTATATTTAAGAACAAAATACAGCTTATAATGATTATTTAAAATATTTGATATATTCCAGAAATTAATACAATTTCTTCATCCATTTGTTTACATTATTGGCATAGAAATATCAATTATTTGAGATTTCTTGAGATTATTTAAGTTATTTATTTATTTATTTTGGATTTATAAATGTATTTAAATTTACTTTGATAATACACTAAGCATAAACAGTTAAACAGCATTGAGTAGTTACTTATTTTCTTAAAATAGTTTCCTGAAAGAATTTTTTGTGTTTTATAGAATAGTTTTATGAAAAATAGAAGAGATAGACTATACTATAAATAAAATCAGGATGTTTCAGAATTATACTAGTAAGTATAATGACATTTTTAAGTTAAGATTTTGTATAAATTCATTTATTGTGCTAGTATGTAAAGAAAATGCTGATGCTTCAATTTTTCTCAATTTGGCACTTACGTGTTTCTTTAAGCTGGTTCTTGTGCTTTTATAATACGAAGATATTGGTAGTGAAACAATTTTTAATTCTGGTACAAGAAGTCCTAGGCTCACTGTGTAATGTCCATATCCCAGAGTACAAATCAACCACTTCTCCAAAGAGCCCTGGTTTATTGTACATGAGAATAATACTTACAAGCCAAATTCTGGCCAGTATGTGTGATTGGTCACTGCTCATTCAGTGGACAGATGAGGTAAAATTATGTAAACATACACAGACACACACACACACCACATTTTTAGGCAAAGACTTGGAGTATGAAAATGAGGTGATTGATGAAATTTAAGTTATAAAATTTTTATTACTATTTTCTAGTGTGTCTACTATGTAAAATATCATGTAGTAAAGACATTTTTGCTTCCACATTTAAATATCTATAAAGCCAGGGAAAAGGTGTAAATTATTTTTTTTGCAGTTACATTATACTTCATAAACAATTTATAATTAATTTTTAAGATTTATGTCATTCAAGTTTAAAAGTGAAATACAATCTATTATCCAAATGGGCCCCAGCTATAACCTAAAGGATTTTTTAAAAATCTGATTAATAGCTAACCTTGAATTTATAGTTTAATATTTACCACTTATGCTTGAATCAGTTCCTAGTCATCAAATGAGTGATATGTGATAAATTGAAAAATTCTGAAAAAACTCGTGAGTATAGCAAAGACTTTCCAACACATATATGCACTAGTCACTGTACTAAGGACTTGCATATATCATGTTATTTGTGCTTGAGTTTAATTTGCTAAATATTTGCTGATAAAGCAACAGAAATGTTCAGCAGCTACAACCTATTGAGAACCTAATTCAATAGACTTAGGGGAGCTGCCAGGGCATACAAATTTTTATAAGCTCCATGGAGAGTGTACAGCTAAAGGAAATTTTCCTCACCTCCCTCAAAGTTTCAATAATTTGAGTCTATAAAATAAACTCACAATAGACAGATTAACAGGAGAAAAGGTATACAAATTTATCTATATGCACATGAGCATGGGAGCCATACAAAATATGAGACTAAAAGAAGAGCCAAATGCGTGAAGTTTTTATACTGTATAGAAAGGAATAGGGTCTTGGAGCTTCTGGGAGGAGGTGGCACTAGGCTATTGGGGAGTGAGGGGAGGAAATGCATTGTGAACAGAGGTTTTCTCATTAGGCAGATAAAATCTCTCAGGTAATTGCTCTCAGAAAATCATGCCATGTTGGTGTGGCATATTTTAATCTCCCCAAAAAAGTCATGCTGTTGATAGGTTGTGTCTGAGGCAGTGAAAATTACAGTACATTGCAGGGAATAAACCAGATTATCAAGAAATTAATTCTTCATGGTTTCAATTTATATGAAATAACAATGGAAATTTCTTTTATTTTCCCTGTAAATATAAAACCTGATATACATAAAATAAAAGTTTGAAAGCATAGATTAAATAGTCGCCTAAGTCTTTTTCATACTATATATTATTGAGAAACAAAAACAGGCTATAGGACCAAGAGAACTGAATTCAAAGCCTAATTTGGCTGTCTGACCCTGATGAATATTTTTCATTTATTTCCCCAGGATTCGCTGAGTTTGTACAATAAGCAGGCACAGCTTTTTACACAGCGATAATGTCCTAGGTTTAATCAATTTACATTTTAATAGACAAATGATAATTTATAAATAAGCAAATATACTACCAAGACAATTTCCAAGTGTGATAAATGTTATGAAGAAAATAAGGTGATAAGATTATGAGTATATGGGTGGTGACTATTTAGTTTCACAAAATAGCAGACAGGTAGAGAAAGGTGAACAGATTAAAACTAGGTATTGGATTTGATATAGTTGATGTAGAGAAAGAAAGTCTCAGAAAGTTTACTGGGTTTGCAGAAATGTGGTGTCATTTTAATTACTGAAATGGAAAAAATTGGGAATAGTGCAGATTTGAATATTTTTAACTTGAAGATGCCCATTAAACATTCAAATGAATTTACCATGAAGGCAGTAGGCAGGAAGTTTAGAGTTCAGAACCACTGACAGTACAAACATGTAAATCTTCAGCCAAAATAGAAGTATAAATATGTAAACTCAATTCATGAGCTTCCTCTCATCATGCCACAAAGAACTCACATTTTTATGCATTTCTTCCCACAAACAAACAGGGCTGTTGGATAAGTAGAAAGATAGAAAACAACAACTAAACAAATAATGATGAGCCCAAAAGCAGCATAAACCTTTCTGTTACAGAAATGGAATAGAAACCCATAGTGGTGGAAGTTGTGTAAAGGTGAATCTTTGTATGTGCTAGGTTATATTTCCGAAAGCAAGTCATGGACAAAGGGGAATAGAAATAAAAATCCCAAGAAACAAAGGGCCTGGGAATGTATTATCAACTGAAGCTGCCAGACTTCCAGATTTTAAAAGGGGGCTGAAAAAAAAAATGCTGCCAAATGTCCCGAGGATGAAAGGATAGGGAGTTTACTGCACAGCCCTGCTAGAAGGAATTTAGCCATATGATCTGCTAGATTTGTGCTTTGATGTGAAAAAAAGCTCTACTATGCATGTTTGTGCACACACACAAGAAGGAGAGAGAGGAAAGAAAGAAAGAAAGAAAGAGAGAGAGAAAGAGAGAAAGAGAGAAAGAGAGAAAGAGAGAGAGAGAGAGAGAGGGAGGGAGGGAGGAAGGAAGGAAGGAAGATACTAATATAATCCACAATTGGAATGTGAACTCATTTCAAATAAAATTTATTTTAAGGCCAGATAAAGATTTTGAATTAATGAGAAGATGTGTTTGAAAGATAAGTGAAGCTATGTGGAAGCTGGATTAGGGTGGACAACGTGTGACAGAAAGGAAAGAATAATAAGACTGGAGGAGAGATAATAGCTGAGAGAAATATTGCTAATAATTTTTCAGAATTAATTTAAAAAATGTTTCTTATATTGAAGACAGCTGCACCCAAATGTTTATAACAGCACAATTCATAATTGCAGAGATATGGAACCAACCTAAGTGCCCATCAACTGGTGAGTGGATAAAGAAAATGTTATACACATACATACATACACACATGTAGAGCACGGAGTACTACTCAGTCATAATAAGGAATGAAATAACATCTTTTGCAGCAACTTTGATGGAACTAGGGAATATTATTTTAAGTGAAATATCTAAGGAATGGAAAAGCAAAAACCACATTTCTCACTTATAAGTGGGAGCTAAATGAGGACTTTAATGGTCATAAAGTGGCATAATGGACATTGGAAACTAAGAAGGGGAAAAGTGGAAGGGGAATAAGGAATAAAAATCTGCATATCAGGTACAATGTGCACTATTCTGGTGATGGGTACACTAAAAGCCATGATTACAGCATTATGCAATCCATTCATGTCACAAAAAGCACTTGTACTCCCTAAATCTATTGAAATTTTAAAAAATCATGAATTCATATATCTAACAACTAACGTCAAATATGTGAAAGGGATGAACACATATAAAGTATGATAAAATTCTTGTACTTTTCTTATAGAAGAGTAGAGTGAGATCAAATTCATATTTTAAACACAGTATTCATATTAATATGTATAGATTAGAAATGAATATGCCTTCCAAACTAATAAAGAATGTGTAATATCAAAAACTTGAATATCTCAATAGAAAGCATCAAAAGAATAAAATAATAGCAGAGAAAAAATAGAAAATAGAAAAATATGCAGTTAAAACAGATTTGGAGTATTGTTTATTATTTGGATTTTGTATATATATAATGAATGCAGAATGACAATTATAAAATTTAAATACAGTGTTTTTTCTCCAAAGGAAGAGGATAGTATAATTTTATCTTAGGTTATCTGGACTGCTATAACAAAATACAATAAGCAGGGTAGCTTATAAACAACAGAAATTTATTTCCCATAGCTCTGGAGGCTGAGAAGTTTAAGATCGAGGCAATGCCAGTTTTGGTGTCTGGTAAGGGCTTGCTTTCTGTTTCATAGACGATTGTTCTCATGTCCTCACATGGTGGAAGGAGTGAGAGATCTCTCTGGAGAGTCTTTTTTAAGGGCACATTCCCATTCATGAGGTCTCTCCCCTCATGACTTAATCATCTTCCAAAGGCACCACTTTCTAATGCTATAACTTTAAGAGTTAGGATTTCATCATATGAATTTTAGGGGGACACAAAAATTCAGTCCATTGCAAATTTTTATTTCTTAAGTGATCATATCTAATTCAAAAACATTAATACAAGTGCCAAATTGGGAGGATGGAAACATGGGTGTCCTATAAAACATATTATTTTAAATATAAGGATCTCATTTTCATAATAATTAAAAGATTAAATGGGAGATACGATGTTATATAAAAAAGAGTAGTTAACTATTTGTGTAATTATTTCTGTGAAAAGTTTTGAAGACACAGGAACCAATTGGAAAGTATTGTAGGATCAAATTCAAAAACATTAATACAAGTGCCAAATTGGGAGGATGGAAACATGGGTGTCCTATAAAACATATTATTTTAAATATAAGGATCTCATTTTCATAATAATTAAAAGATTAAATGGGAGATAAGATACTATATAAAAAAGATTAGTTAACTATTTGTGTAATTATTTCTGTGAAAAGTTTTGAAGACACGGGAACCAATTGGAAAGTATTGTAGGATCAAAGTGATTCTAGAGCAGCATTGCCCGATAAAACTTTCTGCCGTGATGGACTTATTCTATAAGGTAGAATGTGATTTAGAACTTCACTGTTTCATATAGGAGTCACTAGCCATGTGTAAATGCTGAGCACTTGTAACGTGTTACTGCAACTGAAGAACCTAAGTTTTCATTGTATTTCATTTTAATTAATTTTACATAGCTTCATGTGGCTGGTGTCTGCCTTATTGGACAGTGCAGTTCTAGAGTATGTCTGTGTAATAAAAACATATCTAAAAATAGAGTATGGCATAAGAGAAATAGTAGATAATTGCAAGTGTGAAGTCCTTGAGAAGGCAAGTGTAGAAGATATTTAGGTGTTAACAGAAATAATTGGATTTGAAAGGACCTATTTATTTTTCGGTAACAACAATAAAGACAGGATAGTTATTACAGATCAGCAAATCAGCAAAACTGTTATTAAAAACCTACAGGCAGGGACCTAGGTGATATTACCTATACATTTAGAGTTTTCATTCTATTGGGGAGAAAGATAATAAATCGGTATTTAAATAATATGAAGTCAACAAGGATAATGCCGTTGAAGAGGCCAATGTTAGGTTGGCCATCGATGTTTTCTCTGAGGAAGAGATGAAAAGAACAAAATCTTGAACAATGCAAAGAAGATAGCTAAGCTAATATGGGTGAAGACTGTTAACGTGGGAAAAAACATGAAATTGACAAGTTCTGGGGACAGAACACAAATTGGCAGGTTTGAGACAGTCAGAAGGACTATGTTGGTTCCTGCAAGCAAGCAATGAGCAAACAGATGAGGTTGGAGATGTAGACTGCTAGGAGACCTTCTGGGATATATTAGGTTTGCATATTCTAGAGCAAAGAGAAGCCATATAAGATCTTTATTACAGAAGTGACATGGTTATTTTTCAGTATTCATTTTCAACAAGTATTTCTTTAGCAAATGCTATGTGTTCTGACTCAAGACAGAAACAATTTGGTAAAAACAATTTGGTAACTTGTTGATGGGCAGATTTTAAGAGGATAAGAATAGAAGCAGGCAAAACAATTCCTTCTCTCAGCAAACATTTATTGAGTAATTGCTATGAGGCAGACATTATTCAAGACATTAGGAATATATCAGACATATTGCATAGTATTTCAACATCTATTTCCTATTTAAAAACGTTTTATCTCAAAACGAAGAGCTATAAGATTCACGGGTAAAAGTTAATTTCAAGGAGCAAATAGAAGCATCTGTTATATATGCATATTAACAGGCAGATATAGACAGAAGAAAAGAAGGAGAAGACAGAGAACAAGAACAAGAAGGGGTGGGGGAAAGAAAGGGAGGAAAGGAGAGGAAAGGGGAGTGAGGTGGAGGAGAACTAAATCTAAAATAAAAGGAATGATTCCAAAAAACAAATGACAATGCTTGGTGCTGATGATTTGTTTTGTGATGATGTTTATATGTATGCACAGTGTTTGAACAATCAGAAATGTCTAGTATACTCTGGTGCTTTGTCTTAAATTCATTAACAAATCCCTGATGTAATTTTTCCTAACTTTTCTCCCATTCTGTCTCCTCTATTCACCTTCCTTTTTTTTTTTTTTTTGTCTATTCTCCTTCCTTAGCACAAGCACTTGATAATTTTATTGACACCACTTTCTCTAGGAGGTGTTTTCATTTTTAGCTACTCACTTACTTGACAGTGTCAATGACATTCGTCTCATTAAATTCTGAATCAATAAATCCTTTTTGAGATGGAAAATATTACTTATTTTAAATATGTATTTCTCTTAATTTTAAAAGAAATTTAAACTTGTATTCAAAAAATTACTGTCTCACATTTTAAATCTCATTTATTTATGCCAGTGTTATCTAAACATCTTTTCTGTATGCATCGTGAATTTGCAGGTTCTGTCTTCTTGTTATTGAAAAGGATTTTCATCAAGTCCCATATTAAGAATAAACATTTCTGGTCTTCAAGTACTATGTCTGCAGAGTTAAAACGGACACCATGCAATTCAAGACAGGGTTTCTCTGTTGTCTATTTCTATTTCATTTTAAAGGTTCTATGCATTCCCTGCATCTCTTACATCAAATTTTAAGAGATCTCAGTACAGTAAGAAGAGAAAGAAAAGAAGAAAGTGACATGTATCTCATTAAAACAGATGCCATTTAGGTTGATAAAGGGGATGACGTTTCTTACAGATTTTAAAATATTGACACTTTCTCTTTTCCAATTATGTTCACGTTGCTTTGTAATATCTGCTGCTTTACAATATGGAGATAGCTCAAGAGATACAAGTGGATTTACCATTTGAACTAGCAATCCCATTACTGGACATCTACCCAAAAAAACAAAAGACATTCTGTAAAAAAGACATCTGTGCTTGAATGTTTATAGCTGCACAATGTAGAAACAATCCAAGTGCCCATCAATACATGAGTGGATTAATAAAATGTGGTATATTTATACCATGGAGTGCTATTCAGCTACAAGAAACAATGGTGATACAGCACCACTTGTATTATCCTGGAGAGAGCTGAACCCATTCTACCAAGTGAAGTATTCCAAGAATGGATAAATAAGAACCACATGTACTCACCATCAAATTGGTTTTAACTGATCAATACATATAGCAATGTACATATAGCAATAACATTCATCAGGTGTTGGGCAGATGCGAGGGCAGAGGAGCGGATGGGTATATACATACATAATGAGTGCGATGCTCACCGTCTGGGGGATGGACATGCTTGAAGCTCTGACTTGGGTGTGGCAAGGGCAATATACGTAACCTTAACATTTGTACCCCCATAATATGCTGAAATAAAAAAAAAGAAATATCTGCTGTTTTAGCTTCCTTCTCTAATTAAAAAAACAATAGCAATATTTCCCTGAAAAATTCCAAGACCATTTGAAAATAGGTAATTTTTACATGTGTTGAATTTATCATTTTTATTATATTTAAAATAAATATCTCTTTAAGTCAATGTTTCAATACTATAAAATGGGAAAATGCACACATGATCTTGATCAGAATTGGACCTATAACCACTTTATAAGGGTATATTAAGCAATTATTCATGATATGAAATTTACCCTTCAATAATTAATATTGGTCTATTTTAAAATATGAATACATTGGATCCAGGTTGATTCATAAATGAATGAATTGTTCCTTTTTAAAAGTGAGTCACTGGTATATTTGAATTAGAATATTCCTCAAATGGACTCTAGTGACCTTAAATGCTCACTGAAAAATATGAGCAATTTAATCATTTGTAAGAGAAAGTCCATTACAATGCCAGGATAGAAGCCACAAAGAATTTTATGTGAGGATAATGCATGTCTTAAATCGAACATGAACATCCTGAAAGTAAGTATAGTCAATGGAGCGATTATGTAATGTTCTCAGTTGGAATGATAATCAGGTCTCCACTTACATTTTCTAAAAGCTAGCTTAAAATATGCACAGTATTTACCAGTGCCCTTAATTGGTCCCCAGAAACCTCTTGATATTCTGCCTCCATCTGGATCACTCACTTTTAATCAGATATCCTTTCTAGTTTATTGTAACAGTATCATAAATGTATTAATAGGAGAAGCATTATACATTGATAATTATATGACATATCCAAAAAACTAAGCAAAGTATTTGTTATTCTCTCCAAAGGACTAAAGTAGAGTTAAAATTAACTAACATCAATTTTTTTAGTCATCTTATGCACTAGTAAATAAAACATGAGCTTATTTTCATATTGTAAGTAATTTGAATTTTATCTTTATAGTCACCAAGGAGGCAATCTCTTCTCCCTAATAGAAATCTCTAACCAACATTTGAAAAGAATAATAGTATTGAATAAGGACAATATTAGTAATAGTAATATCTATATCATCAATTTTTACAGAGATTAAATGAGAGAATAAGCACACAGATTTCAATCAAGTTTTTCTTTTAGATGCAGAAGTATTCTCACTTTTCACACTTAAGACTAAACGCACAGCAAACAAACAAACAACAACAAAAAAGACTAAACACACATTTATGGCCTATGCCCAGGTGAGGCTCAGTTTAAATCTCTTGTTCTACAGACCTATCCAGTAAGCACATTTTATCATTTTCAAGAGTTCCAATTGGCATGATAAATGAATACATACGAATGATAAGGTAACTAGAATAGCTTGTTGTGCACAGCGCCTATATATATTAACTTATGTTTTTTATTTTTCATATGGATAACTGTCTGTGTCTGCTCAAAGTCTACTGTTTTCTTACTAATTTGGGCTATCATCTCTGTCATGTATCTAGTTGTCATGTATTTATACTTCTCTCTCTGGGCCATATATTCTATTTAATAGATCTTTTATCTATCTGCACTAATATTATACTTTGTAAAATTATTAGATCTTTATTATATATTTGCAATTATATAAGTTCTCTTGCCCAATTTACGTACTTAAAATATTCTTGGCCATTATTCTTCTTTTGCCTTTCCATATGAAATTTAGAATTAATTTGGCAAGTTTCATCTGTGAGCTTTAATTAAAATTTCATAAATTTTATAAATTAATTTGGGAAAATTAATGTATTTTCTCCCCTTCAGAGACATATTAATTTCAATATTGACAGTCTTTAAATATTTATTTATAATATGTATAGTTTTCTCCCTTATGTTCTTACACATATAAGATGTATTTCTAGGTACATTATAGTTTTGGTTTATATTATAAATAGCTCCTTTTAAAGTTTCTGTTTTCTAGTTGCTTCTGGCATATGACAATATAATTGAATTTTGTATGTTAATTTTACATGAAGTAAAATTAATAAACTCTCTTATTGATTTCAATATTTTATTTGTAGATCACACTGAATTATCTAAGTACAGAATCACATTATTCGCAAATAATAACAGTTTTGCTTTTTCTTTTTGAATCCTCACACCTTTTATTTCTTTTGGATAAGACCATCAGTATATTATTGCTTAGAAGCAGTGGTTTTGTCCTCATATTAAACAAAATTCTTTTAATGTTTTCACGTTGAGAGATTGCTGTAGGATTTGGTCTATACATTTCATGCATTTCAGATTTCGGCCTTTAGCTGCAGTTTGTTGATGTTTTTTATTGTAACTGGTTGAACTGTATCAAATATTTTTTTCTGCATCTAAGAATTTTTAAAGTAATATGTGGTCTAATACTAAAACCCAGTCTTAGGAAAACCCAACTTTTTAATAATTTCCCATAATTTGAGAAATACTCTTGTTATGGAACTGAAATTGTTCAGCCAGAAACTAAGAAGCATCTAAGATGATGCCCATCTTATTATGTATCATCTGACTCAGATCAGACCTTTATAGTTCTCAGCAGTAACAGCATCCAGAGTAATATCCAAATGTCTTCTCTTCATACCCAATATCACACAGAGTGACACCATAAGAACCAAATAGTTACACTTCCATATACAATGGAGTGATACCACAGGGAGTAGAACTCTGAAATTATGAATCTCCGAGTTTATACAGGCATTGAAACATCTGTCCCTCTTCCCTTCTGGAAAAAGAAAAAGAGAGTTTATCTCTTACTCTGTAACTTGAGCTAATCTTTTCCTGGATAATGAAGGCATTGTCTCTATGCAGAACATGAGCATTTGGCACCAGGAGAGATGAGAAAGTTGTACTACCCCTTGAACGGGAGCAGTTGGCTCTACCATAAAGGAGAAAATTGGCTCCAAGTTTAATATCTGTAAAATATGAAAATTAAATAGTTAGGAGAGAGAGGCATATTCTCTACCTTTATAGAATGTTAATTTTTGTTGCTTAGGATGGTGAGCCTCTGCAAGAACATCAACAACAAAATCCAGTAAGAATCAACGTTCAATAGATACCTGCCTCCTAAAGGCAGAAACCAGACCTAATTTCAGGTAAGGCACAGGCATGTGACTTAGTCTTTGCTGATTAGAGGCGTCCAGATGATATTTTATTTGGGAAGAAAAATGAAGCATTATATGCTATTTATAACCAATTCCTGGCATAACTATTAAAACTTTGTAGGAGGACATCTGACTTTCAGAGGCTATCTACATGTACAGAGCTCTGTTATTAACCCAATGTTCACAGGGACCATAGTAGTAGGTAGTATTATGCTTGGGTCCAACTTTCTAGTTTGCTTGGGGATTCTGTAACCTACTCACTGTACTTTAAAACATTAACTGGGTAAAAAGTTTAATCTACATATATTATTTCACTTTGTAAATTTTGATTCCTAGGTAATCTTATTCTTATTCGATTTGTTTGCTTAGTGTCTAAATGACTAAGCAATTATGTTAAAATATCCCAGAAATGTAGTAGTTTTGTCAGTTACTCTAATACATAAATTAATAATTTACATTTATATTTTTAAAATGTCTTTGAGGTCATATCAACAGGTTCAAAATTATTTGGATTATGTCTTCTTGATAACTTTTTACAGTAATCTTTATCTTTTATAAGTTTTTGCAATATTTTTATTATGTTTGACAGTTATTAGATTCCCCAGCTTTCTTTTGCCGTTATTTACATTATTTTCATATAAAACTTGCTATGCCTCTATATATCTTTTATTACATGATCTTCATGATCTTGCTCTTGAGAAGCTACCTGTGAGTCTATTTATAGCCTCTTTTTGATCATTGTCTTTCATCTCTGGTGACTTTTACAAAATATTTTTACTTTCGTGTTCTACAATTAAAATAAATATCTATTATAGATGTGGTTTTAGTGTGATAAGGTATGATTATTTTGTGTTTATTATGCTTGGAATTGTGCTTATGAGAATCCATGTATTTCACAAATTCCAGAATATTTTAGATAATTATAGTTTGAAATATCGCCTACCTGTTTTTTCCCCCTTTTAGTGTTCACCTTGGACCAATGATAAAACATATGTTTATAACCTCCATGTTTTTCAATCTCTGTTTCATGTTTTTCATTTTTTTCCCTTGGATAATTTCTTCATATCTATTTTACAGTTCAATAATAATTTTTCAAGTGCATGTAATTTTTGTTGAAACTACTGAGTATTTTTTCCACTGCATTTTCAACGTCAGTCCTGTAATTTATTTTTTAAGATTTTATTTTTTATTTTTAGTCCATGCCTGTACTTAGTCTATCTTACATTTTTTCTTAAATAATTATACTTATTTAAGATATATATATATATATATATATATACACATATATACACACACATAAGTTTTGTTAAAGAGTTTTTTGGATATAATTATATTTATGTTTCTTTTATTTTTAGTTATCGTTGTTACTTCCATGTGTTTTCAATATGTTTGAAAATTGAAATTTTTCTTACATGGTTTTGTTTGTTCAAATGTTTCGAGACTTCTATTTTTGGGTGTGTCTCATCAAAGAGGTTTTGCCTCTATTGCTACCAGATGCTCCAGGAGATTTACCATGTTAACATAAATGTCTAGGCTTAAGTTACCCCATTTACGAAGGCAATGTAAATTTTAACTTCAATTCTGAGTTATGCTAGGCCAAAGTTATATCATAGGGCCTTATTGTTGTTTTTATTATTGTTAGATAATTTTCAGTCAAGTTGGAGAGAGACACATTTTTCTATCCTCTGTACTTGCTAGTGGATGAAATCATTCTAGTCACATTTTCTTGTGTGAAATTTAGTCTTGGTTTTATCTAGGAGTCTTATTTATATAGTCCACAATCTTGCAGAGTCCAAGATCTCATCTCCTGTCATATAACTGCTAAAACATTAGCCTCTTTCTTCCTAATAAATCCAGTCCCTGAGTCATATCTCCTTTACTTTTGAAGACTGGGTTTACATATGGATAAATATACTTATTTTTTGTTATTTACTGTAATTATGTTCTATAAAGTCACAAACACTGAATTAGCAAATACTAAATCATGCTTCTAGGGGAAATACAAAGTTAGTTTGTTGTTGTAATCCTCTGTTCACAACATTTCCATCAACAAATTAATATATAACCTTGTGTTATGTGTGTTTCTGTTTTGAGACACCTTATTTAAAATATAGTGTTGATTCGTTAACACTGAACTCAAACCAACAGCACTATAACTCATGATTGAAAAAAGCTGATCTAACACACAGTCAGCCCTTGTTATCTGCAGGTTCCACATCTGTGAATTTGACCTACAATAGATGGAAAATATTTTTTGAAAAAATAACACCATAGTAATAAAAAATGATACAAATTTTTTAAAAAGCAGTATGACAACCATTTTCCTTGTTTTATGAGTAATCTAGAAATGATTTATGAGAGAGCATGTACATAGGTTATGTGGAAATACTATGCCATTGTACATGAGGAACTTGAGCATCCCAGGATTTCAGTATCTGTGAGGAGACCTAGAACCAATCCCCTGCAGACACCAAGGGTCAATGGTATTTTCTCTGTAAGACACATCACAATCTTTTATGCTTGGAAACAATGGACAGCATTTCAGCACTTTGCTGAGGAGGCCATTTTAAACAGCGGTGTTACCAACAAAAAGCACTAAACAAACTGCAAAAATGGTTCTTATTAATAGTATAAAAGCTAAAACAAGAAGTGGAGCAATACCTTCTTTGACCTCAACACAGAGGGAATCAATTTTTCTTTTTTTTTTCTTTTCTTTGAGACAGACTCTCACTCTGCTGCCCGGGCTAGAGTGCCGTGGCGTCAGCCTAGCTCACAGCAACCTCAAACTCCTGGGCTCAAGCGATCCTTCTGCGTCAGCCTCCAGAGTAGCTGGGACTACAGACATGCGCCACCATGCCCGGCTAATTTTTCTATATATTTTTAGTTGGCCAATTAATTTCTTTCTATTTTTAGTAGAGATGGGGTCTCGCTCTTGCTCAGGCTGGTTTCAAACTCCTGACCTTGAGCTATCCTCCCGCCTCGGCCTCCCAGAGTGCTAGGATTGCAGACGTGAGCCACTGCGCCCAGCCGAGAATCAAATTTTTTATTCCACACATGTTCATGAATGACCAG
>CAUYRT010060695.1:0-18151 GCA_963574885.1 Lepilemur ruficaudatus
TTTTTAGTTGGCCAATTAATTTCTTTCTATTTATAGTAGAGACGAGGTCTCACTCTTGCTCAGGCTGGTTTCGAACTCCTGACCTTGAGCAATCCGCCCGCCTCGGCCTCCCAGAGTGCTAGGATTACAGGCGTGAGCCACTGCGCCCGGCCTGACACACAAGTTTTATAAAAGATAAAAATGGGCAAGATAGAAACGTACTACAGAGAAAAACAAGTAAATTTAAATGGTCCCCAAACATAGGAAAAGATGCTCTGCATCTTATATAATAACAAGAAAATAACAAATTAAAAGAACAGGGAACTACCATTTCTCACCTATTAGATTGACAAAAATCTAGAAGTTTGACAGAACGTGTTGTGGATGCTGAAGGGAAACGCACGTTCTTGCTGCTGGTCGACGTGTGAAATGCACCAGCCTGGGAAGCACAGCCTGGCAATGCCCAGCACCACTGCTTGCGCACTTGCCCTCGACCTGGCGACCCCACTTCTACGTTTACCCTCCACCTGGTGACCCCACTTCTACATTTACCCTCCACCTGGCGACCCCACTTCTCCCCTAAGATACACAGACAAAAGTACAAAACGACAGAGGCATAAGAATATTGTGGCAAGAGTCCTTGTGACAGAAGAGGACCCACAAGCCCAGGAATGCGGACTAGCTGTGGACCGGAGCAGAGCAGCGCACTCTTGTGAAATAAAGTGACACGTGCATGTTTGTGTCTATAGAGAAAAGGGGAACAGTGTGCCCGTACACATTCTGTTTTCTCCTTTGTGCCAGTTATCTATTTACTGCCCCTCAGCCCAAATCCATCCTTTTAGCCTGCCGTGGGAAAATGGAGCTGGGCCCTGTCACTGCTTTCCCTTTGCCAGCCCAAAGACTGAGCTGTCAGTGCAGGGCGCAACCTGGGCCCCCCTCTTGGGAGCCTGTAGCAGAATGCCTCCAGCAGGTTCCGGCAGGTTCCGCCAGCGAGGTAGCACAGCACCTTCCCTGACGTCCAGTGAGCTATGTGGCCAGGCCCTCTCTGGACCTTAGCCCTGGGCAGGGCAGGGGTGCTTCCTAGATGCTCTACCTCAGTCCTGGGATGGGAGCTGGTCCTCGTATCTGCCATTCCCGTGTGCTTTGAGAATCCTCTTTACTTCCCAGCAGCCAATCGCTTGTTACTCCAATCCCGTTATAGCTAATAGTTCCTTACATAAATGTTCCCCACTCCAGTTTGCCTGTGTTTCTTCCAACAGGGAACTATCCCACTCTATGCCTTACACACATCTAAGACACCCAGAGACTCACTATGCCATCACCATTCCCAGCAGCGTGACAGCGACAGTGCTGTGCAAAGTGTGGCAACCGGGTGTGTCAGGAACACCAAGGCCTTCGAGGACTCTGTGATGGCCAGGAGCAGGAGGCAGCACCGTGGAGGTGTCCTGTCTGCCTTGCCAGGTGGCAGCCTATACGGTGTGCTTGCAAACTAGCACGGAGGAAAGGGAGCCGCAAGCTGCACCACAGTGTCATAGGCAGCGTCTCCCACTGTCTGCGGGGAAAAGCAAGTCCACAGAGGCTGTTGAGCACATGCCACGCCCTCACTAGAGAACAGTTACACGTGGCAGACACTCTAGCCAGGGCAACCATGGAGACAAGACAATTACCATGATAGTACCAGAGGATCCTGAATTTTAGGTTCACTGATACTTAATGCACAACTTCATGAATTCTTTAAGACTGGATTTGTGGTTTATTTATTTATTTTGAGGCAAGGTCTCACTCTGTTGAGCAGGCTGGAGTGTAGTGGCATCATCACAGCTCACTGCAGCCTCCAACCCCTGGGCTCAAAAGATCCTCCTGCCTCCACCTCCCTAGTAGCTTGAACTACAGGAGCCACCACGCCCGGCTAATTTTTCTATTTTATGTTTTGTAGAGGCAGGGTCTCCCTATGTTGCTCAGGCTGGTCTTGAACTGCTGGCCTCAAGCAATCCTCCAACCTCAGCCTCCCAAAGTGCTGGGATTATAGGCATGAGCCACCACGCCCAGCCTGGACTTGTTTTTTAACTGAACAATAGCTATCAGGTGTATAAAAGAAATTTTAATTTTAATTTTCTTCAAAAAATGCCAGGATTATTAGGAAGCATTTTAGTACTAAGGCAAAATAAATGTATCTGACCATTTAAATTCTTTATCCTTTAGTCCGTTAAGTCTGTACAACCAAGAGTGAAAAATAAAGGCATGAGGAAGCAGCGGTGCGTAAGGGGAGCGGTCAACACCGGCACCAGAGGAGGGTTCCCCACTGGACGCCGATCGATGCTCACTCTACCCACTCCCACTCTTCAGAAAACCAAGACCGGGCAACTCACAATCTCACAAGACCACCCAGCTGTGAGCGTGAACAAACACCTACACAGAGCATGGACAAATAGGAGAGAAACCCACCAGGGCGAGTGGGACACCACAGTCCATCTGCCTGAAGCTCAGACCGAAGCAGGACACATGCCTGGTAACCCTAACCCTAACCCTAACCTGGAGGCCCGTGGAGATGTGAGGGGGCCTCGTGGTGCTGGGGATGGAGTTTCCTGTCCTGGCACGAGTTTCACACGTGTTCATTTGATGAAATTTCACTGAGCCGTATACTTACGATCTGCACACTTTCTGTATGTTTATTACACTTTGATAAAAAGCTAAGAAAATGCATCGATAAACTGGGCACAGTCAGCACCTTGCCTGTGCCTGGGGGCTTCCACCACTAGGTGGCAGAGGCGGGAGCCCACACTGGACCAAGTGCAGCCCTGGAACAGGTGCCCACTCACCTGGATGACCACGCGCGGGGACTGGGAGAAGTACCACAGCGGGATTCCAAACAGACTTATTAGTGCCGTTTTGGTTTCATATGTTTCAGAGCAGCGAGTACTCAAAATGCTGCCACCTTAAAGCAAAGTTTAGGATGGTTTTAGTATTTAATTCCACCATTTTGGAAGCTGTATCATATCTATCTGAAGGATTTAACCAAAGCATCTTTAAAACTCTAAAGTTTTTTACTTGTACAAACAGTCTTCTACTTTAAAATCAGTCCTATTCTTAATTAATTTTACTTTCTCCAAATTCAGTGCTAATAGTTTGCAATTGCTCTGGGATACACAATCTGTACCTACTGAAACGGAGAAGTTAAAATAATGGTTTTCCCTCCCCATTACTAGAGGGACAGCTACTCTGAATGGATTTTTGTTCATTTTTCTAAATAAAGACGAAATAATCCAAGCAAGCACAGGTGTTACCTGGCAAGTGAGCTCTTAAAGGGCAGATGTAATAAGCCCAAGTGACAAAACATCATGGTAATTATCAGTTAAAACAAAAACGCCAGGGGATAGGGAGTGACTGCTAGCAGGCGCAGGGTTTCTACGTGGGGTGAGAGAAAAACTGTGGGATTAACTAGCGGTGAGGGCTGCAAAACATTGTGAATATACTAAACACTACTGAGTTGTACACTTTAAAATGGTGACATTTTCATTATGTGGATTGTATCTCAATAAAATTTTAAAAAGCAGCATTGAAAAAAGTCCAGTTTGCCCCTAATAGGAAATTGGGCAGACAGAATACTGGTGTCGAAGCAGCACCAAAAACCGCCCCCCAAAACAAGTCTGTGTAGGAAGCAGCAGCAAACACAAACAAGTCAGTGAGAAGGAAGCTCCCAGGGAGTGCACTTGGCAGCTATGACCCTAAGTCTGCTGTGAGCACTTGTAAGGTGCAGGGAGCCGGAGGGGCAGGGATTTGTGTCAAACATGAAACGAGGGGACTTTGATGTAGCTGAGGGAGAAATGAATTGCTGAACCCGTGAATTATTATAGTTTTTTGAAATATCCTATTCTAAAAAAGTCTCCTGAAACAGAGTAACTCACTTTTTTAAATTACAAAGAGCTGATAAATGTTTTGTTTAGTGGCAAAACTGTCTGTTCAGCCTTACCAGGGATTACTGGAATTCTGAATTAATGATTCTTTATTTTTATTTATTTTTTTGAGATAGAGTCTCGCTGTCACCTAGGCTAGAGTGCTGTGGCATCAGCCTAGCTCACAGCAACCTCAAACTCCTGGGCTCAAGTGATCCTCCTGCCTCAGCCTCCCAGAGTGCTGGGACTACAGGTGTGAACCACCATACCCAGCCCTGAGTTAATGATTCTAAGAACAACTGACAACTATCGGCCTATTTTGTATGGTTCATGTCATTTGATGCCTCGTAAATGAAAATAATTTCTTCATAAATCACAGAATTTCGAAATATATAACTAAAAGCATTTAATAATCTAAAAAAGTCATTTCAAACAAAACACACACTGAGAACAGTCAGCAGCCTCACTGACATCCGTCTAGCACAGAAAAGAAGCTGACAGTTTCACATGACAGCAGTTTGCATCTACCACATTAAGATGGTAAATGGAACCAAATCCAACTGTTCCAGTAAGGATGCGATTAGGCTCCTGACCAACCAAACTCGAGTTCAACTCCACGGGTAAGCAAATCAAACAGACTTCGGGTTTATAAAATCATTACCACCCTACAGGGCTCTGCAACCTCGCCACACATTCATGTGTACTAAGCACATTATCACACAAATGATGATGTTCCACCAGCCCTCAAATGCAATTCCTACATTTTAAAAATTCAAAACCCCAGCTGGCGCAGTGGCTCACACCCGTAATCCTAGTACTCTGGGAGGCAGAGGCAGGAGGATCACTCGAGCTCAGGAGTTCAAGACCAGCCTGAGCAAAAGCGAGACCCCGTCTCTACTAAAAATTAAAAAAATTACCTGGGCAACTAAAAATAGAAAAAATTAGCAGGGCGTGGTGTCATGCGCCTATAGTCCCAGCTCCTCGGGAGGCTTAGGCAGAAGGATTGTTTGAGCCCAGGAACTAGAGGCTGCTGTGAGCTAGGCTGATGCCATGGCACTGTAGCCCGGGCAATAGAGCGAGACTGTGTTTCAAAAAAAATAAAAAATAAAAAAACCAAGACTCTTCTATAACATATGGTGGCAAAACCTCCCCTTACCTACATGATGTTACTTATGGTTTTCATTTACCTCCTGTGTTTCTTCACAGAGATGCTCCTGAGCTAGACCCGGGTGTGCTGTCCCCAGTGTCACAGAGGATACCATGTGGACCTCAGTACTTTACTAAACTACAATTCTGACTTTTCAAATGCAGTTGGCCCCAAGAGTTCTGGTCCATGCGTGTGCACCTGCAGTGTTCTGAAGAACCAGAACACCACACCGGTCACTCTGTCCACGCAGCTTTGTTTTATCGTCTGTCTCACTGCCAGAGTGGAAGCCCCACAAGGGCAGGGTGGGTGGTCACTGTGTGTCTCCACTGCAGGCACTGAACAATCCATCCCCAAACCACAGGACAGGAGGTCACGGGTGATGTGGCGCAGACCCTGACGTAGCCAATGAGGACACACCACCAACCCTTCCAGGGAAGACCTGTGCCCAAAAAGCAACTGGCCAGGAAGAACGAACACCAGGGACTTGCCCAGAATCACGCTCTTATCTCAGATTTTTTAAAATTCTAACAAGTTCTTACTGCTGGAAGTGGGGTAGGTAACAGCTTCTCAAGTTCACACCCCCATAACAGGTGGCCATTTAATTTAGTGATGAGAATATCTACTTACCACCAGATTCCAGAGCAAAATCCACCATCCCAGTCTTGTCCTGGGAATACAGCTTCAAAGCGTTGTTCACAATAACATGCGCTTGCTGGACAAGGTGAAACAGAGGAGACTCGGGTTTAATGACACAGAGGAAGCCTTGGGAGTTCGTAATACGAGCATATTTTTAATGAGGTCCACGCAGGGGATGACAGGCATACAGTGTCTCAGCAACTCCATGCTCAGACAGGGATGGGAGGGCACAAGAGCCTCTCCACCCAGGGCTCAGGCAGTCACAGTAAATCTTGGAACCAGAGGAGCCCCCTGGGTGCCATAAAACATGAAAGAAGCTAGGATTAGACTTTGGGACTGGACTATGGGAAATCTGGGTTTACGGGGGAATTTGTATGCAGTATTGGAAGACACTTGCTGCCACACAGGTAGATGGGATCTCGGGACAAAAAGACTCACAGTGATACAGTACTCCCAAGAGCAGCTGAACGACATCACCCGCAGCTAAGACTCACTGAGCGGCCACCTGCCCTGGACCCAGTGCTGTGCTGAGCACATCCCGCATCACCTTACTTACGCCACTGCACCCCATTCTTAGAAAACATCACAGTCCGCTAGCTTAATAACCAGGTAACCCGCCTCAGCACGACATAGGCATCAAGCATTCCTCAGTGCTGACTCACCGCTTCTGTTATTCCAGAAACCCCTGCCTCATTCACAGCAGACACGACAGTCTCGGAAGTGGGCATCTGTTTTGTCACAGAAATGTGGTGGGTGATGTTCTTCAGTATCTGCAGCTCTAAATCTCGTAATAAAATCTGCAAGTCATCTTTGCTTACAAATTGAGAAGAAAACTTTTGTAGCAGCCATTCAAGAGAACTGTCTTGCTGATCTTCAGAAAATATGAGTTTGACAGTTTCTCTGACTTGGGCATCTACCTGGGAACATAATTAGTAAATATAACATGAATTTACTGTCTTACCTAAATCATTTCAATTCCTCACATACATTATCTTAGCTACCTCTGAAGTATCACACATCCTCTCAAAATGTATAATGTAAACGTGACACCATTTTCCTTCACATTAAATTTAAGAACCCCTCTAAAAATGCTAGAATATATTAAAGAGAATAGGAATAGATAAAAGCATGGTATGAATGAAATTTATACCCACGTAACTAATGAGAAAGGTTATGTCCACATTGCTCAGCCAGCGTGCTCCCACGTGGCAGGCATCCACTGCGCACTGGATAGGTTAGCCAGAGATGCACGAAAGAGCCCCCTGCTTTCAGCAAACGGTCTCGTAAGAGAACAGGCATATAAAGAAACCTCAAGTGTAACCGTATGTATGCTAAATATGTCCGTGTGTCTTATTTCTGTGCACATGTATCAGTCTGTACACACATTTCTGTTTTTGCTTTGTAAGGAATGGAATATGGCGGAAGCACAAGAAAAGCACAACCTTCCGTGATAGCCACAGGCGGTGTGCTCACTCAGAACAGCTCCACGGATGTGCCACTGCTCAGCCCACACTCCCGAGACAGGGCTCTGGCTGCCTCCTTGCCCTGACCCCGCCAGCGCTAACCGCACTGCAATTAAGCTCTTACGGCCTCTGTACTCAGCGCTTTTGTTTCTGTAGGGTGATTTCCAGGAGTGTGGCTGCTGGTTTCAAAGCAGGTGGGTATTTGTAACTGGTTACCGTCACAAGGTTTTCCCCAAAGACTGTGGGTGTTCACAGTCCCACTAGCCACAAGAAAGCCCACTGCCCCCAGTCAGCACTGGTCACCAGTCGTCACTCCTGTGGATCTGCGAGCTTTAATCTGCAAATCCAATTAGTGAGATGCTTTGTGTGTCTCCACTGTTTCTCTTCCTACCAATTCTAGGAGCTCTCTGCACATTAGAGAAAATTTTACCATTTGTGTTACAAATACTTTTTCTAATCAACTGCCTTCTGTCTTTTGCCATTCGAATGTTTGTGTTTTCATTCTCAAGCAGCTATGAATGTCTAGATTTTCTCCTCTACTGAAGGATGGACGGCCCCGGGGCAAGTCAGTGACATATCATGGCAGGAAAGAGAGCCCGTGGCAGGTGCAGCGTGAAGCTACATGGCTGCAGAGACACAAAACCCCACCCAGATCCGTGCTGGTACACGGCTGTGTGCACGTGAAGAAGTATGGGAAGACACACCTGGAGTATTGGCGTGTTACGCTGCTGAATGGGGGAAATCTGAGGAGCAAATTTGAATTTGTTATTTTCCAATATTTAGAAACTTCAAATATAGTTTTAAAAAGTTTTTAAAGGAAGTGAAATGAAACAACTTAATAAACCTAAGTCATCAAACTCAACTTTTCTCTTACCTTCCCTTACGAAACAAGAAGTAAACACAGAGACAACGTACTTTTTCACGTGTCAAATCCACCTTCTCGCAGCTGGTCTTCTCGTGCTGCCAACTCGACAGCTCCGACCGCAGGTGACCCAGCTCCAGCTCGAGACGCCTGACGGTGGACACGAGCTGCTGCTCGTCGGCCCCGGTGGAACTGGGGGCGATGAGCACACACGAGTTACACACCGCAAGCCACCTGTGCTTAAACGCTTTCCACATACACTAGACAGGTCAGCGCTGTAAAGATACCAACCTGTACTGTGCTGACACGGACACTTAATGCCACTTGCAAATCAAAATCCCACAGGGACACCCCCATACGTGCCTAATATACAAACACATATACCACTCACATAGGCTCTCTACCAAAATGCTATCAGCAGTGGTTACTTTTTAGTGACAGTTAAACAATTTAGAATTTAAAAGCTGTAACTATTTCCTTAAAATTATAAATAAGACTTCAGAAATGAGAATATTTATCAATAATCATAAAATTGAATCTAAATTTTCATGCTAATGGAATAATTGCACTAAAAATATATGGCATCAGGGTTTGTTTTAATAATTCTATTTTATGTAGGTATCGTATATTATAAAATACTGTAAACGTGTATTTGCTTATAGCTAGATATAGTGGCTGAGATACTAACAATTCACCTCTTAAAAAAGTACACTCCTGGATAAACACTTCAAGGGCTGCACATTAGTATATCAGAGCAACTTTCAACTGAAACAGAGGCCCTGGGAGGAAGAAAAATACGCTCTGCACTTACAACCCCCTTCAGAGGGGCGCAGGGTCTCAGGTCATGACGCGGGGTCCACAGAAACACACAGGAGCAAAGCACAGGAGGACACGCTACCAAGTTAAAGCTCCTCTGTGCAGGCCCCTGCGTCCAGCCACGGGAATTATTGGAATCACCAAAAAAGTAAATTTAGACAAAGGGGATAAGGGGTGTGGAGAGAGCTTGCTCTGGGATAAAATTAAAGGTATGGAAAAAAAGATGCAGCTCTGGGAGTATCAGTGAAAGGGAAGCACTACACTTCAAAGGGGCTGCAGGCTAACTGACAGGCCTTCAGGCTAGGGGGTCTGGCAGTGAAGAGCCAAACACCAGGTCCCCAGGAGAATACAGAGGGACCAGGCCGACTGCTTGGCAGAGAAATGCCTCAGTGGAGGCACAAGAGCTGCTGACGTCAAGGGCAGAAAGGCTGCCAGCCGTCTGGGAGAGCCGCCTGCTGATGGGCCTGGCCTGGAACATGCTTTCCAGAGGCAGGGTTCCTGCCTGCGAAGGGGCTGTGGGCAGGAGGGATGACAGCTGAGCTTTAATTCAGGTCCACCCTGATGCCAACAGAGTCAGTAGAGGCCCAGCCTGGAGTCCACTGTGACACGAGCTCCGAGGCTGGCCCTCCACGCACACCCAGGCAGGGGCACCCTTTGGGCATGGGGAACAACTGACAGTCTATGTGGAGGGGGAATTCTAAAGGCCCCTCAGGACCCCTCTGTCCTCATGTGGCTCCAGAGGGGTCCCCAGAAGGACACACAGCTGGGTGTGTTTCAACCACAAAGATCAGGTACTTCAGGTGACGCCGGGTAGGTGCCCGAATCAGCACCCTCATTACTATTGCTGCTGCTCTGAATAACCAAAAAGAGAAACACAAAAGACAAAATAGTAAATCATTTGAAATTATCTTACCTAGATGTTTTTATCTTGGTCTGTTCTAATTCCTTCTGGATGGCCTAAAAAGTATGAGAAACAATCTATTTAAATTCACAGTTATATGCTGACTTCATAAAACCATATACTTGATTAAATCAAAAACCAGATTTTTTCTGGACGTTTCCCTAGATTCAAAGTCCACACCTGCCAGGTGGCTCACAAGTGGGGGATGTATATTTAATATTTCAAAGTAAACCTTTAAAAGACATCATGTGTACTCAGAGATGCTCCTGTGCACACATCTCACAGGTATCACGTATACTCAGAGATGTTCCTGTGCACACATCTCACAGGGACAGCTTGATGAGTTTTCAAAATTCACAGATCCTATAACCAGCACCCAGGCTGAGAGACAGAACATTGCCACCACCTCTGGAGAATGTATTTTAAACATGGAAGGAAAAGGAAAAGACAAATTTACACATGAAGATGCAACTTATTAATATGGTCTGTTCAAAGATGTCTGAGATAGCAACGCTATCCTACGTAGAATAACAGCATCTGTTTACTCTCTGACTTAACAGAGGTCTTCACAACTCCAACACAGGACACAGCATCCCCAGATGAAATGGATGCTAGACCCTTTCACAGGTGAGCTAATTCTTGCCCTTGGCTGGCTGCTCTCGGCCCCTCCCCTTCCTTTCAGCTGGGCTCCCCTGACTCTCACAGGGTCTGTAATGCAGGAGCCAGTCCTGAGATCCCCAAACACTAAATCTAATCCTTAAGTTCATCACATTTGACAATTTAGTTCAACAAACACATGAATATCTAATGTGCCAGGCTTGTGTTAAGCACTGGAGATGCAAAGAACCTGAACTTGAGCACTTCGTAATCTCCGTATCTCAGATCAACACAAACACTCTGGCCTTCTTCCTCTAGCTTTACCAACATCTAACAGCAATAGACTTTCTGACCCAAAATTAATGTTGTCTGTCAAAAGGTTCAGGTCCTTTATTCTCCCTCTAAACACAATGTAATCTTGGTAGAGGCTGTGTGATCCTGAGGAAAAATAGGGACTTTGGAACCAGGGATAGCTGGACTAGCATCCAGAGGCTGCCCCCTCATCCACAGCCCTGCTCTGACCCTCAAAAGACACGTGGAGCCAGTGGGTCAGGCACACCGACTGAACTTTTTAAAGCAAGAAAGTGAAACTGCCAGATGAAAACAGAAAGAAACATTTCTTTCCAGTTTAACCAAGGACAATAGCAAATACCCTAAAAGAAGGCACATTAAATGGCTAAGGAACTTTAAAATATTAACTACAATTGATTTTTCTTTTATTAAAAAAACACTTTGTTGGGGACTACAATTATAAGGTCAAGAATAAATACCTCAGATTTTTCTGTCAGTTTTCCAAGAATGTCTTCCAAGTTTGAGATACGAACTTCATGTTCTTGGTGGAACGTCATAAAGTCAGTCTTAGAAGAAAAGAAAATGAATGAACAAATGATAAAGTTAAGCAACAAACAAAAACGTATCAAGTTTGGCAAGGTCACTTCTACACAGAATATTTAAAAATTGGAGATTATTTGGTCCCAACTTGGCACAGCACCCTTAAAGGAGTAATCGCCTAGCACTGTTCTTATCTTCGTCTCTGACTTCAGACATCTTGACCTTGTGTTAAAACGCACAAATAGCTTTTCTAGTTACATAAGAACATGAACAAAGAAGTCATATAAACAACTGGCAACACTCTGTAGAGAGTAATTACTGCTCATCCAACAAACACTCATTAGGGACCCGCTATATTTAATGATTTAAAGTAAAATAACCATGGATTAAGAAACACGATACACTTATTTCCCCCTTGATCATTTTGTATTCATATGATATGTTATGACATATAAACATTTATTAGGAATAAACCAACCAGAACATTTCCCCAGAACGCTGGATGATACCACTGAGAACCAAGGCTTCCTCGGACAATTTGAATAATGTGTTACACAGCTCACGGGGCAAGTGACGAGACCGACTAAGGGGCCCACTTAGTGAAGAACAAAGTGTTTGCAACATAAGCCACCTGCTGAAAAACAGCAGTTTGTTTCTACCTATCAATTCTTAGGACGATAAACTCACAGTAAGATTATTGGAAATATTCCCGGAAGGTCTAGAAAAATCACTGCCAATCACACGATGGCAAAGAAAGGACTGTACGTTCCAAATGACTAAAATCCAGGTCACAGAGAGAAGTATAGAGTAATCCAATATCCTGATATTTATATGATATTTATACCTCATCTCATTCTAAAACATAATCAAAACACTTGCTGCAGCAGCACCTACACCAATACTGGAACGACACAAAAAAGAACAGCATGGTCCCTGCACAAGGATGACATGCACACTGGTGACACGGTCCATTTTTTTACTAGACCTAAAGAGACAGACAACACAGTAACAGTGGGGACGTCAACACCCCACTCACAGCACCAGACTGATCATCAGACAGAAAATCAATAAGGAAACACTGGACGCAAACTGGACTTTAGACCAACGGGACTTAACAGACATTTACAGAACATGCCACCCAATGACTACAGAATACACATTGTTTTCACCAGCACATGGAACATTCTCCAAGACAGACCACATGTTAGGCCACAAAACAAGTCTTAGCACATTTTTTAAAATTCCAAATCATACCAAGTATCTTCTCAGACCATAGTGGAACAAAGCTGGAAACTGCTAAGAGGAACTTTAGGAACCACACAAATATGTGGAAATTAAAAAACATGCTCTTCAGACACCACAAAGTCAACAAAGAAACGCAGTCAGAAATTCAAACATTTTTTTAAATGAATGAAAATGAAAACACAACACATCGGCCGGGTGTGGTGGCTCATGCTTGTAATCCTAGCACTCTGGGAGTCCAAGGAGGGCAGATCGTTTGAGCTCAGGAGTTCGAGAACAGCCTGAGCAAGAACAAAACCCCGTCTCTACTAAAAAAATTGAAATTAGCTGGACAACTAAAAATATATATATATTTCAAAAAAAATTAGCTGGGCATAGTGGTGCTTGCCTGTAGTCCCAGCTACTCGGGAGGCTGAGGCCAGATTGCTTGAGCCCAGGAGTCTGAGGTTGCTGTGAGCTAGGCTGACACCACGGCACTCTAGCCTAGGCAACAGAGTGAGACTCTGCCTCAAAAATCAAACAAAAACACATGCATCCAACAGGGGACTAATATCCATAATTTACAAGGCACTCAACGCAACAAAAAACCCACAAATAAGGCCAGGCGCGGTGGCTCACGCCTGTACTCCTAGCACTCTGGGAGGCCGAGGTGGGTGGATCGCTCAAGGTCAGGAGTTCAAAACCAGCCTGAGCAAGAGCAAAGACCCCGTCTCTAACAAAAAAATAGAAAGAAATTAATTGGCCAACTAAAAATATATAGAAAAAATTAGCCGGGCACGGTGGCACATGCCTGTAGTCCCAGCTACTCGTGAGGCTGAGGCAGGAGGATCGCCTGAGCCCAGGAGTTTGAGGTCACTGTGAGCTAGGCTGACACCATGGCACTCTAGCCTGGGCAACAGAGTGAGACTCTGTCTCAAAAAAAAAAAAAAAAAAAAAACCAAAACCACAAATAACCCATTAAAAAGTGGGCTAGGACATGAATAGACATTTTTCAAAAGACAAATAAGTGGCCAACAAATAAATGAAAAAATATTCAACATCATTAATCAACAGAAAAATGCAAATTAAAACCACAATGAGAGATCATCTTACACCAATCGGAATAGCTATTACTAGAAAGACAAACGATAACAGATGTTGGTGAAGACATGGAGAAAAGGGACCCCTTGCACACTATTGGTGGGAATGTAAATTAGTACAACCTCCACAGAAAACAGTATGAAGATTTCTCAAAGAACTCAGAACTACCATACAATCCAGCAATCCCATTACTGGGTCTCTACCCAGAGGAAAAGTAACAGATGTATTAAAAAGACACCTGCACTCATATGTTTATTGAAGCACTATTCAATATAGCAAAGACAGAGAATAGACCTAAGCGTCCATCAACGGAGGACTGGGTAAAGAAAATGTGGTGCGTATGCACAATGGAATGCTTTTCAGCTGTAAAAGAGAATGAAATCATGTCTTTTGCTGCCATACGGATGGAACTGGAAGCCATCATCTTAAGTGAAACAGATCAGACACAGAAAGACAAGTAAGGCACATTCTCAGTTATAAGTGGGAGTAAACAACGTGCACATGTGGAAGCAGAGGGTGGAACAATGGACAATGGAGACGCAGTGGGGTGCGGGCTGGAGGCTGGATGATGGGAAGTTGTTTGGTAGGTAAAATGTGTGTTGCACCAGACACGGATGCACTGAAGGCCCTGTCTTCACCACAGTGCAATATATCACCGCAGCAAAATTGCACTTGCATCCCATGAATATATACAAATAAAAAAATTTAAAACAATGCTGTGCAGTGGTTCACACCTGTAATCCCAGCACTTTGAGAAGCTGAGGCAGGAGGATCACTTGAAGCCAGGAGTTCGTGACCAGCCTGGGCAACACAGTTAAACCCTAGCTCCACAAAAAATTTAAAAATTAGCTGGCTGTGGTGGTGCACACCTGTGGTCCCAGCTACTTGGGAGGATGAAGTGGAAGGATCACTTGAGCTCAAGAGTTCGAGGCTGCAGTGAGCTGTGATCTCACCACTGTACTCCAGCCTAGGCAACAGAGCAAGACCTCACCTCTCTCTTTAAAAAAAAAAGATTAAAAATGGGAGATAAACCAGAGCAAAGGGATGACAGTCAGCTGGAGAGATGAGCCCAGGGCACTGACACACACCAGGTGGGCTACCAAACTTGACCAAGACCCTGAAGTCCTCACCACCTCCAACATACTGTACAGCACCTTGTACCAGGTGGCAATGTGTCGTACATGCGCTGTCTGACAGGGAAGCCACCAGCCACATGTGGCTACTAAGCACCTAAAATGTAGCCCATGCAAATGAGAAACTAAATTTTTAAAAATTTATTTAGTTTTAATTTATTTAAATTCACCTAGCCATATGCAAATAGTGGCATATTCTATTACACAATGCCAATATAAGATAAATATATGCCAGTAGCTTAGGAGAAAAGATAACAGATTGCCAATTATCAGGTAATTTGGATATGTGACACTGGTGTGTGGCTGTTCCCAAAGGTAGTCTAGGATTCTGTCCTGTATCGATTACAATCACGATGGTCCCCGCTGACAGGTACGCGCTGGGAGACTGCATAATAAGGACAGGCTAAATCTGTTCTGGAACATAATTTTAAAATGAGCCCTGGCTGCATAGAATTTAGTTTATAGAACACTAGATAAATGAATTATTGTTTATCTTGGTTTTCTTGAACAATTGCCAATTGTTTTCCATACAAGAGAGGGCAACCCCATAAACCAAAGGCTGCCAGGTCACCTCGTCTTAGGCTGCCTTGGACAAGACATGCGTCTGGGATCAATGTGCTTTCCTGGCCTCAGTCTATCTCAGCAACCGCCTTGTCTGCAGGGACAGAATTCAAGGATCTGCCACCAACAGGATTCCAGACTTTTTTTAACCAGCATCTATGTTTGAGGGAACTAGTGTCAACCTCTTCTCCTGTTTTGTCATGTCTGCAAAGAAACAGCAAAATTCAGATTTATTCTTTTATCTCCCCTTTCTACCTATGAAGCTGTTAAATGACAAATAGGAACAGAAAAAAAAAGTTAATTGGATCTTACTGAAATCATCTAAATTTTACAATTGAGAAGCTAAAATAAAACAACTAGAGGAACCAAAGGATGGCAGCAAAGTGGCCCCTGAGTGGACATGAGACTGATGAGATCCTGGCAAGGTGGGACAGGGGTCATTCCTAGACTGTGGCTTGAGCAACAGAGAGGACAGTGATTCTTCACTGGAACCAGAGACACCAGGGAGAAGCTCATGGGTGAGAAAAGGGTGTGATATCTATTCAAAGATTTCAACCCAAAATAGCTAAATCATTTTGAAACATAAGAAAATAAACATCAGCTTTGAGGAAAATGCACTAACAAGTCTTTCCATGAGAATGGCAAGTAAACGAGACATTTACACACAGGCCTTCATTCCACGTGGAAGAGCAGCTACTCTTAACTACTTTTGAGATAATCCTGAGATATTTTCAGACCACCAATTTGAATTGTTCAAATCAATGTTGCTAGGCAAAAACTTTAATTTAATATGTTCAACACATTTACAAAACTTAAAATGTTGGCTAGGGTGCAAAAGGCCATTATTTCTCCCACGACCAGCAAACTCTACTCTTGGGGGGTAACATACATCTCAATCTCTTCCCCCTAGTATGGGACCAACCGCCACAAGCCCACCCCTGGGGTCCCGGTGCACTGCAGAAGCCTCAGCTCCAGCTCATGTGCAAACGACAGAAGACCCCACTCCCAGCAATGAAAAACAAAAAGTACAACCACTTTTCATGGCAGCAGCTCTCCCACTCGTTCTGTCCCCCAAAAGGAGAACACAACACAGCCCAGCGGGCCAGGCTGCACTCACCTCCCGCAGGTGCTGCCCCACGGCATCTCTGACCAAGGCCGGCAGCCCGGCCCTGCTGTCGTCCATCTGGTCCACCTGAGCCTGCAGTTTCTCAAGCAGAGCTGTCAGCTCCCGGAGCCTCCCGTCATGGCTATGGCACTGTCCAGACAAAGAGGCCACTTGCTGCTCCATGTCACGCGTCCAACGCCACCGAAAAGCCTCGTCGTCACCCTGAAATGGCAAACAAGAAACCAAACCCAGCAGTCAAATGACCACAGCACAGGGTCAGTCAGAGACACAAAACCGTCTATTACAGCAAGGTGCCAACCACAGGGCACCCAACACACTTGGGAAGTGAATGAAACCTTGGTTACTAGTGCTTGTCCTTACGTGATATGACAGTGGTTTTCATTTTCTTCTTTATTCTTTCTCTATTTTGCAGTCATGAATATTACTATGTTTTCTAAATTAAAACTGAATAGTGAGATTACTTTAAATGTGCATTATTTGAACCATTTTAGAACATTTAAGGAGCTATAAAACTTGCTTCTCTGACATTTAACAATAGTTTCTGAATTAGGGTACCCGAATGAACTACCCTGATTGTGAGTAGTATGAAAATTTACCCGGTAGAACACACATTTGCAATGCCAGTTAAGAGGGCTTTCCGACTGGTTACCTGTGGAGGCTGGTTCAGGTGAGAAGTTTCAGGTTTAAATATGTTCCCGGGGTCATCTGCACTCCGTGTTCTCTGTATGTTTGTCCAATTCAGTACAGGCAAGAATGAAAGAAAATCGCCCTGGCCCCAGGAGGAGAGACCTGCTGAAGGAGAAACCACACAGGCTGCTTCTCACAAATGCACTGAAATGCTCCATTTTTTCACTATCTCAGATACTTATGTACGTGTGTCACCATCCAAGGCAACTAAGGCAAATTTTACTTACCTAGCAAAAGTAATAGTGGGATGAACAAGATTAAAAACTTGCAAAAATTTCGAAGGCACCTAGGAACAAAAACGAAAACATTTAGTTTGGAAAATGTAAAAGGCAGGTTCACCATTCTACTTTCCCCCTCTAGAGAATTTTATACCACCCGTCCATTAGAAATGCAGTTACAGTTTTATCTACAAGGTTTGTGATACCTACAAGAAACAGTCCTATAAAACAGCATCCTCAAGGCCCATGTTAACCACCAACGCATTCACTGACTCTAGGCAAGGTGCACGCCCAGTGCTGCGGCAAAGGCCCAAGGTGCCCTGAATCTCCATCCACCTGGGAACACCAGCCCCACTGAGGCCACTGGTGCCTTGGGAACCGCACCCAGACTGCAATCGCAGGGACCAGATTCCTGTTGTGCCCAGGCCCTCCCAGCCATGCCAGCTTCCACTGCCTCCCCTAGGCACACTTCTAGTTTCCTAGCCATGCCTGCCTCGCCTACCTCGCAGGTTGGTTTAAAAAATTAAGTATATGAAAGCAATTTGTAAAATATAAAACTACAAAACTACGCAAATATAAGCTAAATCAGTATAAAATAATAAATCAAATGATAGCCTGCAACTGGCACAAAACTGGTTCTTTAAAACACCAAGTTGAGGCCAGGCGCTGTGGCTCACGCCTGTAATCCTAGCACTTTGGGAGGCCGAGGCGGGCAGATCGCTCAAAGTCAGGAGTTCGAAACCAGCCTGAGCAACAGTGAGACCCCGTCTGTACTAAAAAAATAGAAACAAATTAATTGGCCAACCAAAATTATATATATATATATATATAAAAAATGAGCCGGGCATGGTGGCACATGCCTGTAGTCCCAGCTACTCGGGAGGCTGAGGCAGAAGGATCGCTTGAGCCCAGGAGTTTGAGGTTGCTGTGAGCTAGGCTGACGCCATGGCACTCTAGCATGGGCAACAGAGTGAGACTC
>CAUYRT010060696.1:0-18986 GCA_963574885.1 Lepilemur ruficaudatus
AATGGAATCCTTTATTACTATGTAATGCATCTCTTTATCACTAATAATTTTCCTTGCTTTGAAATTTGTTTTGTACAAAATTAATACAGCTAATCCAATTTTCTTTCAAAATAAATAAATAAATAAATAAATAAAAATAAATAAATGAAAATTAAAAAAAATAAGATGATAGGTTTCATGTTACCTGGGTTTTATCACAATAAAAAATAATTCTTAATGATGAAAAAAAAAAAAAAAAGAATTATCTATGCCCAGGCATTGTGTCAGGTCTGAGGACACAAAGATGAGAAAGAGTCAAAACTTTTAAGAAGCTTATAGTGCAGGGAAGACGCAGATGAGCAAATCAACAATTACAGTGCAAATTTATAAGTGTTCAGAGCTAAGACAACACGAAGAAAGAACTATTGGGGTAGAGGGGAGACAAAAATGGCTTCCTAGAAGAGGTTCTGCTTGAGCTACCCTTTCAAGGGCAAGTAAGGTAAATATTAATACAGATCTATCCTTTTCCAACCCCACCTCCATCCTCATCTCTCCCCAATTTTAATTTTTCCTCCAATAATCCTTTTAATGTCCTGTTTGGGTATCCTATTCAATAATGGACAAGAACTCCTATAGCTAAACTTTAGCATTAACTTGCCTAAACTCAATCTTGGTTTATTCTTAGCTACATATTTCCTCTTCCTTTTATATCCGCTCTAGTGGAGGCCATTTTTCTTCCCCATGCCATGCTCTTTATCCTGAACTCACTGGATGAAGAGGAGGGGTTGGCATTTTCTTAGTTTACCACCCCAACTTCTCTACCATTCATTTATTGTCATTGTCAAAAATATCTGGCAAGGTACGTCCTACCTGCTTTCTCTCTCTCTCTCTCTCTCTCTCTCTCTCTCTCTCTCTCTCTCTCTCAACCAATCAAAGACCAGCTCCAGGTAAAACTTCTCACTATGACTTCAGCAACTGTATCATAGTCCTCTTTATATCACCACCTGTCCTCATTGTTCATGATGTCAGCATCCCTTCCATGATTCAACATACCTATCTTATAGTTCATCTGGACTTTCTCAATTCCAGTAACCTTAGTTTTTATTGTGTCTTAGTCACCAAAAATATAGTCACGTTTTGGGCCTAATCTTTGTTTATATTTAATATCTCACACCATATATTTCCTCAACCTCTTTACCCACCCTTCACCCTCTACATACCATACATGTGCTTTAATACATCCTGGATGTGATTTTGCCTCATATTTTGACTCCTAAGGCTACTGATCTTCCTTATTCACCTCTCATAGTCTTGGTGAATAAAAGGAGTAAAATCTGTACAGTTGCGTGGTAAGGTGAATGAAACCAATATCTCCCTCAAAGCTCAACAGCTTGATTCATTTTGCTCTAGCCATTTTTTCCTGGCACTTACTTAACCCAGAGTGCCTACTTTTATGTCATCTTTTCTTCAAGGTCAATATCAAATTTTCCCCAGAAATCCAAGCACATGCATCTTTCTTTATCTTAACTCCTACTGCATGTACCAAGTCAGCTTTTGATTATATAGTCAGGGTTCTCCAGCCATGCAGAGCTAATAGCATATACATACATATATATTTATATATACATATATACATATATATATTTATGGGGGGGGAAGAGAGAGAGACTGTGAGGTGTTGGCTCATGCGATGATGCAGGCTGAGCAGTCCCATGATGTACAGTCTGTAAGCTGGAGCCCTGGAAAGCTGGTGGTGCAGTTCTGGTATAAACCAAAGGCCTTAAAAAAAAATAAAAACCAGGGGCCAACGTTTGAGGGCAAAAGAAGATGGATGTCCCAGCTCAAGCAGAGAGAAACTTCATCCTTCCTTTGCTTTTTTGTTCTGTTCAGGCCCTCAGTGTATTTGATGATGCCTACCCACATTGGTGAGGGCAATTTTCTTTACCCAGTCTGCTGATTCAAATGCTAATCTCTTTTGGAAACACCCTCACAGATACAAATAAAAATAACATTTTACCAGCTATCTATGCGTCTCTTAGCTCAATCAAGTTGACATATAAAATTAGCCATCAAATAGCCTAAGTCATGTCTTCATTATTTCATGTATATTAGTCAACATCCCAAAAGAAATCTACAAGAAAGAGACCATACCTTCCATTTCTTTGACATTTCCTACAATAAACAACATAATGCTGGATACATATCTGGTGCTCAATAATTATTGTATAAATAAATATATCATGTTTTATTTTGCTTATTCTCATTATCTTTTGTCAGTGAAGAAATTTGAGGAAGCATAAACGTTTCTTCTTTGATCTCCCCAGAGAGGCCTGGGAAAATCCCAGTAGGAACGTAAGCCCAGCAAATTGCCTCTCAGATTGGGTCCCAGAAACCAGTTCTGGGACCAGTTCTGGTTCGGCCAGTTCTGGTTTGGTGGGGTTATTATTAGAGCATCCAGGAACAAAATCACAGAGCACCATGACGAAGCCAGAGTTGATTAAACATTTCTATAGGCAGTCTTCTAAGTACTTTGTGACCATTATTTCATGTAATTCCCTCAAACCTATCAGTTACATATTCTATTCCCATTTTACAAATGAGGAAATAAAGGCTCATAAGTAGTAAATGCTTGTCCAAGAAAACAGCAAATATCAGAACTGGGGGTTGGACTCACATCTGTGTGACTCTACATCATAGAGGTATGACTAAGCCCATGACTTAACTTTGAAATTAGACACTTATAAATTTGTTTCGTGAACATTAATTGCTTTTGAGTCCAATATTCCTCCTTTCCTCTAGTAACATAACTCTCCCCTTTTGGGGGGAAATTCTCTTCTTCTCATTATTCACCTTCATGAAGAAGAAATGGTTGCTGTCATCTGCCAACATGACTATACCTCTTTACCCACAATGACCGGTCAGGAGAGAAATGTCCAGCCTAAGCCAAGCCAACTCTATTTCCCAGGCCATTCATCAAATGCAGCCAATTAGGGTTCTTCCCTGAGAGTCAAGAAACTGAAACTGGAGTGAGGAGTCTATTCCTCGTAGGTACTCAAGTTGTAAGAATGTAAACCTGAAGCCATGGGCAGTCATGTTCTTGACATCCTAGAAAAAGCCTATGTGTGTAGGAGAGACTGAAACTAACATGGAGAGAGAGGAGATACAGCCAGCTCTTTGGCAAGTGAGCCCTTTCCCCATGTTTTTCCTGTTGTTCTTCACCTCCCCATGGTTAGAGGAACTTAGTCCATTTGTGCCACTATAACAAAATACCAAAGACTGGGTAATTTATAAACAATAGAAATTTATTTCTCACAGTTCCAGAAGCCAAGAAGTCCAAGATTCAATCGGGTCAGTGTCTGGCGAGGGCCTGGTTTCTGCTTCCAAGATGGCGCCTTTTTGCTGCATCTTCCAAAGGGGACCAATGCTAGGCCTCAGATGCTGTGCCTCAGATGGCAGAAGGAATGGAAGGGCAAAGAGGCTGAATGCCGGGTGAAGCCTCTTTTGTAAAGGCCTTAATCCCGTTCATGAGAGAGGTATCTTCTTGACCTAATCGCCTCCTTAAGGCCCTGCCTCTTAATAATACTGCATTGGAGATTAAGTTTCAACATGAATTTTGAGAGGAGACACACACTCAAACCATGGCAGGAACCAATAGCTTCCCCATTTTACTCAGACAAATTCAGGTGTGCTATCTGTCACATACAAAGGAGTCCTAAATGATTTGGCCTGTGTCAGGAAGTGCTAAAGGTCAAAAGTCAGTAATATTGAGACTTGTAAACATATTCAAGAAACAAATAAAATGCTGGTGCCAGGAGGCAAAGCCAGGAAGTTGCACGTCAGGCAGTACCAAAAGTGGATAGGGAGTGAGAAACAATGAAAGTGAAGTTGTCTAACTAAGACCATTTACTTAGAAAGAGCTCTGTGAGAGCTGAAGTTCTTTTCTTTTTAAAGGCCAGTAATCAAAACAAGAGTCAGTGGTTCACCGTAGTTCCAAGACTTGGATGGAGTAAGACCAATAATCAGAATTTCATAAGAAAAAACCATTCCTTTTAAGAATCAAGCCCAAAGAAGGTCATTCCCATCTTAAAATAGTTTTTTCCACTGATGTTCATTACCTTCTTTTTAATGACCATTACAAACTAAATCATACACTAGACCCAAGGAAAAAAAAATCAAAAGGAAATCAAATGCATTTGAATATATAACATGTCATATTAGCTGAAGAACTGAGGTTATATAGAATTAATTAATAGCAGAAAAGAAAGCCTTGATTCTTGGCAGATTTAATTTCAAAATGATAATGTGTTGAGGTTTAGATTAGGAGATAATCAATCTTTGACAATGAACTAGAGAGGCATACACCACCACTAATTATATGGCCATAAAAAAAAAAGAGGCTTTCTCACTGTGTATTTTCATTTTGAAAATATAATTGCATGAGCTTAATTTCCTGAGTTTAACTGGGGATCAGTGTCAAGCAGCAAGCTCTAAGATGTCAATAATTCATTGGTTCACCTCGAGATTGCCATAGCTACCAAGGACTTTAGTGCCCTGACCTCTCGGAGGGAGGGGTAAAGGCTTGGCTTGAAGCTTTATTTAGCAAATCCTTTCCATTCAAAACCCATAAGCTCCTCGTCCCCGTCAGCAAGTGTCCAGAAGGGGCCTTGTCAACAGATTCCACTTGAGGAGGGAACTGCTGGGAGTAGAGAGAAGTGGGAGGAGACCTGGGAGCTTCTTCTACAATCAGGCCTGTCACGTGTGTGTATGTATGTGTGGCATATGTGGTGTGTACATGTGCATGACACATACATGTGTGCTTATTAGCTGACATTGAATAGTGTTTTCGTGGTGCATAGTCCAATAAAAAGTTAGACCTCCAATTTCTTCTCATAGGTTTTGCAATTATTGCCTAGAACAAGGACAGTATTCAGCCAAATTCATTGCAAAATCTCCCAAAATCTCCCATACAAACAGTATGACCAAAATTTTTTGAGGGCTGCTAATTTATATGGATCAATGTGTGTCTAAGCAACCATGCTAACCATGCAACCTATCCATTTAAGGCTTTAAAGTTTGGGGATGGCTTAGTGTTTACACACAAAGTATCAGAGATCTTTATATTACACAATTGCTTTTTTTTTCTCCTTGAGAAAATGGATGTGCCCCTAGCTAGTCACTTCCCTGGATATAGGCTGTGATGAAATGTTTCTAACATAAAAGGGACAAATTACTAAATTCTCTAATCTTATTACTTTTACAGCTGACAATTAAATCAAATTATTACACCTATAAAATGGAATAAGGAAAGGTCTTGCTGAATAAATCATTTCAATTTCAGGGTTGCTTGATAAATAGTACCAGGGATACAAATTCTATTAAGTGAGAAACTCTACACTCTAAATTGGATATACACAGTGAATTTGAGAAATGGCTTTGAGATGATAAATATATTCTCTTTGTGAACCGAAGTAATGAGTAATTGCTAATTTCGTTAAGGCGTTGGCTGATTGTAATGTAGTGTGTTAATTTAATATTGTGGGGGATAAGCTTTGCCCTAGTTATAGTTCTGATCTATAATAACTCCAAGTGTATTTGTATCTCCGTTGTCAGATCCTGCCTTTGTTGGTCCCTTTGAATTGGCATTGTTCATATCTTTCATCTGTAGCTTCAACTGCTCTAGTTGTGACCCTACCCTGACAAAAGCTGGAAAGAATGCTAGGAATTGCATTCATTCCAACCAGCAGGTGAAGCCTAGAATTCTTTGTGTTTACAATGTGGTATCGGTGTGCAGAGGGTGAACTCTGCATTCCAGAGCACCCTCTACAATTTTATCCTGGTCCATATGTCTGATTTTTCCTTAGTTTCCCTGCTAGCTTCTTCACAGGACCTGTTTGTCAGGGGTTCTGGTCCTTTTTCTGGTTTTAGCAAACAATTTCCCTTGTATCTGTTTTCTACTTGCAGTTTTACATCGCTGGACAAACTGCCACAGAGGCCACGGATACTGAATATAAACTAGCAATAGACGGTCACTCACTGAATCAGTCTCCGTTTGTTCAAGAAAACAGAGCAACTGTAAGGATTAATGGGTATAATTGGGTTTAATAAAGAAAACGGGGTTTACACAAATAGAACCAGGAGAATTTTAATCTGGATGGCTGAAGCGAATCAAGAACAGCCACAGATGTCAGACTGCAGCACAGGAATAGGAGAAGAACGGCACTATGTATGGGAAAGTTTTCAAACCTCTGTGGCTTGTAGGTGAGAGCTTGCAAAGAAGTGTGGAAGCCTACCACATGGGATTGCAATGACTTTCCCAAAACTCATTTACTTCACCTCTACCTTCCAAATCTCATGCAAGTTGCTCTCACTGGAAAACTCTAATCCAGAACCAGGTAGGGAAGGAGATTTTAGGAAATGTATTCCCCAGGCTCAAAAGGGAATTGTCAAGATGCTGACAACAAACAATCTAGCAGAAATCTGCCATCTATTCCTGTTCCTTTTAACCACATTTAACTCCTAAGTAAAGACTCTAACAACGTTATGCTTTTAATTAGCACAATGCAACTATCTTTTAAAAACAAAAGATTAACAAACCTCTTCCCAAAGAGGAGATTCAAGTCCCCTATGTCATCATCACTATCTCCAGATAATGTCTGTCCCTCTTCTGCTGAGTTAAACTTACTCCTTTGAAATTCTATTATTAATATATCATATAAATACTGAAACATGTGAGTATCATTATTACCATATCTTAGATAATATGAAATTTGAGATAGGAAAAAATTAAAATTTACTAATATATATATAAGTATGAACAAATCAAAGCAATAAAGAAAATGAGCATAATTACTACAATTACTATTTCTACAACTGATTATTTGGCCATAATTTATGTTTATATCTTTCTTATTCTATTAAACTTTCCTCAGTGTCTTTGTCCTCAGTGAGTGGTTCACTTGGCTGTAGTTCTTTGCCCAGTGTAGTTACCCAAATCTTTCTGAAGGATCTGTCATTAGTGCTCCTGTCTGTATTAGGTTTCTATAGTTTCCCATTATCTTTTACCACAGGACTTAGAAGCACTAAGAGGCACCCCACAGAATCTTCTGAGTCTAGTCATAGCCTCTTTACTCCCATTTTGTAGTAGCAACTTAATTTCTCCTTTACAATTAGAATGAATTGCCCCAAGCATTATGTTAACACCCTACTTTGCTGTTGGTCTAGTGGCATGAGGTGCCCATAATGGCCAGATGACACTCACAGTTACTAGTTTATAGTAACTACTGGCATGTCTACTGATCTTAGGAATTTAGATATTAAAAACAGCAAGCTCAAGTTGCAATAACGGGAATCAAACAATTTGCTGGTGGATTTTTAGGGGTAATAATGAGAGGAGCCAGTTCTATTTATACCCCAGGGTTCCTAATTCCACATACCCTGGCTGTAGGTAAAACGACATAGTGTACTGATTGCTGATTCAGAGCACACACCACATCCTGAGGACATTTTCCCAGCCCTGCACAGTTTGTCAAGCAGCTCAAGCCTTGTGCCTTCAAAAGGCCATGCCAGTGTTATGCCAGCTGCTTCAGGATGCGGGAAACATGGCAAGGCAAACAAATTCTGCGAGCATGAGCCTACTGCCACATTATGTTTACTGTAAAATTATTTCCTGTGTTAAAAGCAATGTCAGTGTAGAATAAGCAGACAGTGAATAAGGCATTCTGTAAGTCCACTGACGGTGGTTTTAGTAGATGCATCACAGGTAGGGAAGGCAAATCTATGTATATCCTGCATAAATGATCATTTCATGAAGAGCAAATCACCACCACCCAGCAGCTGGCCCTCCCAGGGAATGGGCCATATTGGGGAAATTGGTATTGATCTTTGCTTTTGGCAGTTGGTTGCTTGGTAGAGGCTATAGACAACAGCCCTGGGGAGTGCACAGTCTTTACCCCTGCCGCTATGGTCATTTTGATCATAAGCACATTGGTCAAGAAAAGAAGTGGCTGGAGAAAGAGACTGACATCCACACATAGGGGCATCTTGTCCCAGTGATTATTCAAAGTCTTCTCTGCTATGGTAGCCTTTTGGTAAACATTTATATGGAACACAAACATCCTCATATAGTGTGCCAGTTGGAGAGTTTTATCCACATGTCTCTTCTTTAGATATCCCTGTAAATAATTTTCCAACTTTGTGCCTTCCAACTCTGTGACCATCTAGCTAAACTGTTAACCATTGTCTGCAAAACAGTGTAGATTCTAACCTCCAAGCAAAAAGAATGACAAGTGGCATTGTTCAAAGCATTTCCTTCACTGCCATTCTTTAGTGTCACCCCTGAGTGATGCTGCAGTGTTGCATCTACCCACTTCAAATTGTCACCAGAATGTAATGTAGAACCATTCGTAGAAAAAAAAATCTTTGTTTTTGCCTGGTGATAGGGGATGATAGGGGACTCGACCATGTAGCAATAGGTACTGACAGAGGGAAATGAAGTCTTGCAACTGCAGCAAGAACCACAGGAATCTGAGTCATCTGCCCGTACCAACTGCTTGTGCCTTCAAGACCTGCTCCAGCCCTATCTTGTGTAGATCACTTCTACTTGATTATAAAGTACTATTGTTCACATCCAAGTTTATAACTTGATGAGCCAGAAAACACACGTCTTATGATGAGAAACTTAGGTCATGTGGTAATTTGGTGGTCATTTATTAAACATTCAGTCTCTCCTAGGACCCAGGAGCAAGCCACAAGGTTTTTCTCAAAAGGAAAATATCCATCACAGAAGACAACATAGTTTTACTCCAAAATTCAAAAGATTTGCAGGGTCACTTACCCATAGAGGCCTGCCAAAGACTCCACACAGCATTCGTCTCTGTCGTGGGCGCTTCGCCACCATTGGATCTGTAGGGTTATATGGCTCGAGGGGCAGCACAGCTTGAACAGCAGACTGGACCTGTTGCAGAGCCTTCTCTTGCTCTGCACCCCACTCAAAACTGGCAATCTGAATAGGTCATTCGGTAAATGGATCCAAGCAGAATGACTAAATGAACTGTAGATTGCTCAAAATCCAAGGAGGCATTCTAAGTTTTGCGTCTTTTGCTAGTGGCCAGAGCCACTGGTCCTTTACTTTGTGGGGAACATCTCAATACATACAAACTACAGAACTCCTAGAAATTTTGCTGAGTCTGTAAGCTACTGAATTTTCACTAGTCTGCAAGCCCTGGATTTTGTGGTTTTACCACCTGGAATGGGTTTTCATAAAATATACAAGAATATTTGCTATTTCCTAAGTTCCAGTCAGCCTGATATCCTCAATGCAGGGGACCAGAATAGTGTTCCGTGGAATTGCAAGGCAATCAAGGTTTCTGAGGACTGGATTATATAATAGAGGTCTGAGGTAAGGTAACATAGTGAAAGTGTATTTCTGCTCCTACCATATGAAAGAAAACTTTTTTCTGATTGTTTTTACTAACAAGTTTGGAGAATGAAAGCATCCACTAGATGAATGGCTGCATACCAGATATCAGGGGCTATGTTGATTTGCTCCAGTAAAAATCCACATCTGGTCACTAGATTCAACTGAAGCCACTACCTGATTAAGTTTATACAAACCCACTGTCATTTCAAAGATTCATCTTATGTTTGCACAAGCCAGGTAGATAGGTTGAATGGGTAAAGTGGTAGGGACAAGTAACCCTCCATATTTCAAATCTTTAATGTGGTATTACCTTTGGTTTACTATTTTGCACAGAGAGGCCTTTCCTATAAGAATATCTGTCACTTCACAAATGAAGGAACTAATATGGGAAATGTGAGTATACCTTTTCTAACTATGCATTCCAGAACTAGGAAAATAGTCCTAAGCTTGGAGATCTCATGGGCCTACAGCAAGGCAGACACGAGCCAAAACTTAATTGCTTGAGCTCCGTAAGTCCCTACTTTGACTATTGGAGCACAGTGACATCTGGATCTCCAGGAATGAGCATGAGTTCAGAGTCAGTTTCTATTTATCCCTGGAAAGCTTGGCTAGTTCCCTTTCTCCTGTGCACAGTCATCCTGGTAAGTGGACGTAAGTCCCTTTGGGAAATGCTGGGAGGAAGATTTATGGTAAAAGTCTTCATAAGCGTAGCAAAGCCTTTACTCAGAGTGATCTACTGTACTAGTTTTATATGGCTGCTATAATAAATTATCACAAATATTGTGGCTTAAAACAGTGCAAAGTTATTATCTTACAATTTTAGAAAGTCTCCTTGGACTAAAATTAAGGTGCATGAAGGGCTCTGCTCCTTTCTGGAGGCTCTAGGGGATTGTCTGTTTTCTTGACTTTTCCAGCTTCTAGAGGCTACTTACACTGGCTCGTTGCCTTCTTATGACTTCAAAACCAGCAGTGGCCAGCAGAGTCTTTCTCACAATGCCGTCACTTTGGCTCTGACTCTGTTGCTTCACTCTTCCTTCTTTAAGGACCCTTGTGATTATACTGGGTGGACCCAGATAGTTCAGGTAAATCATCTTATTCTGAGATCGGCCAATTAGAGCACCTTATTGCCATCAGCAACCTTAGTTTCCCCTTTGCCATGTAACATGACATATTCACAGGTTCTGGGAATGAGGGTGTAGACATCTTCGGGAGGCTGTTATTCTGCCTACCGCACCTTTTACAAAGGGCTCTAGATTTGTGATTTGATTCAAGTCTGGAAATTTGTTGAGGAAACTTGACTGACTATTGTCATGATTCATGTCAGACCTCTGTCAACAGATCAACTTTTGTTTTTTATTTGTTTGTTTTGCTTACACAAATCAAATAAGACTTTCCTAGGTGGTTGATTATGTCCTATGCATCCCATGATAAATTAGTCCCTACCAAAGATCTCTATAGCCCAAATCATTCTGATTACTTCTTGGACTTTGTCCCTCTGGGATCTCAACACCCACTGAATTCAGGGAGCTCATTTCTATGGGAGCATGTCTTATTTTCTTTACAGAGAACTGTCACTACAGAGCCTTTTAAAGATGCTGATACTGACCCCAGCAATTTACTTCTCAAAGCCTTGATGAAATGTGTGTACTCTGGACCCTCCCAGGTGATAACTAGCCGGTGGGTGAGAAGTTATTCATAACAAATCTACTGCAGCATTCATATCTCCACAAGCCTTTGGAGGCTCTTCTCTAGTGCAGTGGTTCTCATCTGGAGCATATTTTGTTCCCCTAGGGGACATTTGGCAATGTCTGGAGGCATTTTTGGTTATCATAACTTGGGGGAGGTGCTGCTGACATCTAGTAGCTAAGGATACTGCTAAGCACCTATGATCCACAGTCCCCACCCCCAACTCCCAACAAAGAAATATCTGTTCCTAAATGTCAATAGTGCCAAAATTGAAAACACTCCTCTGCAGTATATCAAGAGAGTTGCATGTATTAACTTCATTAACTCTAGGCCACTATTGGGCCCAGATTTTAATCAATCAATCAAGAAACTGCTAGAGTTATTCCCAGTTACTTGAACTGGTACTTTGAATTTATAATCTCTAGTTAATGCATCTATATTAATAAATTCAGTCTTATCCAATACTATATTCCTCTCACCTTGTCTACCACTGTTAAGAGCTCTTATCATCCATATTTCCTAAGTTTCTGCTGATATCAGCCAGCAAAATTTTACACTTAATACCTGTTCATCTAAGGTATACTGGGCTTTGAGTCATATTACAGATCTAGAATCAGTAGAGTTGGTGAGTGAATGGGTGGGGGCGGTCCTTAAAGATCGGCATTCACTTACAAGAAAACTTTCTCTGGAGTAGTCACTGTAGGTTCTGTGCACAAGAGGAGTCTTACCCTCTTACACAAGGAAGGAAAGACTGCTTCTCCTGGTAAGGAAAGCCCAGGGGAATGTGGAGGTTCTAAGTTCTTACCTTAATAAAACTCTGACCAGATATCCTCTTTCCAATTTTTAAGTTCCTGCTCTTTCCCAAGCAATGCCCTAAATTTAACATGAGAGACCCTGTGTAGATGAGAATTCAAAATGCACTGTAATTCAGTCACACATGGGGTAAGACTTTGGATTTAGTTTTCTAGAAATTTCAACTCTGAAGCTATAGGAGGTATGGTATCTTTCAGGACATTCTGAGAAGTTTTCTGATTATTTGCCCAGTCTTGAGTTGGAGTTTTAGAGCTCTGAGTGCATTCTTCTTCCCGTACTCCAAGTTTTCCATTGCATTTAGAAGCAATTGATCCATCCCACAGTATTTATACACATTATTTCACTATAATGTTCTATTGCAGCACCTTATAGCCTTGAACTCTGTAAGTACTTGACTCCAAATGTCTACAGTGATAATTTAAGTAACTATTTTACCACTGCCTTCCATAAACTACCATTGGCTCATAACCACTGAAAATGAAAGTTATTAATACCTTTATATCTAATCAGGCCACAGAACCAATACAAGCACCCCATCCATAAGTTTCTGTGTGCCTGAGACTACTTTTAATTTCAAAAGTTGCATTATTTTGGGGTTGGTTGGGAAAACAGAGCCATACAAAGTATTATGAAAATAAGTATCATTGTAAGTATTATAATAAAGAATTAGAGCTTACACAAATTGGGGGGATCCACAGGATTTGAAATATCTGGAGCTCTGAGGCTGGAGGTGAAAATTTCTTCTCCAGAAACTGTGTCACTGTGACATCTGGGAAAGCACTGGACAGAGACAGCTGCCTCTTGTGGGGAAGTCTGTGAACCACTGTTGAAAGTAGGAACTTGTGAAGTCTGGAAGCCTGACACATAGGACTGCCATGATCTTCCAAGATTATGGCTTCCACTTCTCTCCTGCTTTCCAAATCTCATGCAATTTCTTTCACTGGAAAATTCTAACCCAGAAACTCACAGGGAAGGGAATTTTGGGTATTGTAGTTCTCAGCCTTAAAAGGGACTGGCAGTGATGGCACCAAGTTGATGACAACAAATGTAGCATGCTCATCAATTTTATAATTACTTGTGAATTTTCTTTGTCAAACTGCCATATGTCACAACCCTGGTGTTTCAGTACCTGGCCTGTTTGACTTCAATCTCCTTTTGAATACTCTTCCTTTTGTAGCGGATTAACTCTTAAAAGTAACTGCTGAGCATTTGATCTCAGGACATGTTTTAATTTTGCTTCTCAGAACATTACACTGGCTTGGGGGACCATGTTTCTGGACTGAACTGGTTGGGTTATATGTTTGAACTTGGTTTTGGCTTTGATATCCTTTGGGCTTTTGGAAACGAAGTCTCCATAGCAGCTGTAGGTAAGAGCCCTCTACTTTTCCTTTGTTCTACAGTCTACCGCTCACACCAATTTTATTAATAGTTCAAACATCACTTCCTTGGAGAAGCTTCACCTGACTTCCCACAGATCTAATCTATGCTATCTGATCAGGTTGGCTGCATTCTCATAGCAGTACTATGTAGTGTTTTAGTGCTTATTATAATGTGTAATTCTTTGATAAATGTCTCTAACTCTCACTAAACTGTAAATCTCAAGGGTACAGAAACTATAACTCTTTGTTTGCTTACAATTACATTCTTTTGCTTGACATTACATCACAGTGCCTGACACATAATAGGTGTTCAGTAAATATTTGATGAATGTGTCATTTGATAGTAGTATAGCATACCTTGCAAAGATGACAGCTTGATATAAAGAAAAGAGGGCTAATAGATCATAAGTAGAGCTCTGTTCTTGTTTCACCTCTGTTGCTATCCTGTTAGATGACCTTGGGCAGGTGCCTTAAACTTCCCAAGTTTCAGTTTACTCATCTGTTCAATGAAGCAGTAGAACCAAAGGGAAAGTCCATAACAGTTTTGAGCCTATAACTTCTTTGTGTGGCTGAATATTGTACATAGGATTTTCTTAAAATGGGATGTACCATCATATGCTCACATTGAATATGGGGAGAAGATGGAGGATACCAATTCCAAGTTTTTAGCTTGAGCAACTGGTGTTTTTTATATAAACAATAACAATCAAAGTCCGCAGCATGCACGAGGCAGAAATCTTTCTTTGGGTTCAGGATTAACAGCATCTTCCTTATTATTCATTTGGTCAGTTTTGTGGATTGCTCTCACGATACCATTTTTCCTGGAAGCAACGGGCTAGGGATTGAGAATCATAGAGATCTGGTTTTTAATCCTGATTCTTCACTTGCTGATCTCCTGCTGTTGATGAGATGACATCACCCCTGTGAGCCCCAGATTCCCTTTCTATAAAATGAGAGTAAGAATGACTATCTACAGAATTCGTATGAGGATGAGATCAGGTCATATTTGTGAATATCCAAGCCCAGTTGCTGGAATATGAGAGGCACTCAAAAAAGTGAGTGGAGCTTACAAATGTGGAAATTGAGGAAACAGGGCATGTGTGTGTATGTGGATATGTGTGTGTACGCTGCCTAAGCACGTGCAAATAGAGCACCTGTTTCTCAGTGCTGCATGGATGCCAAGTCTGTCTGGCAATCACGTGAAAACAGAAGGGAATAAAGTATGAAATGGGATCACCCAGAAAAGAAGCCATGTGAATACAAATAGTAAACACATAGGTGGCATCAGTAGTTCTCAGTATCTAAAAGCACACTGAGCACTAAGAACATTGAGTACTTTGGTTTTTATTCCTTTAATCTTCTTTAATGTCTACCTTGGAACTGCATTGAGCACAATGAACAGCATTTTTATACTATCAGACTTTCAAAAAATTAATTGAAGTGTAATACAATTTTCAATTAACCAAAGTGCTCAGAGAAGGATTTTAGTTAACTGAGAAAGAACTCTAACATCCATTTTTTCCCACTCTTGAACTTGAAACTCTTTGGAGAAAAAGGTTTTAAAGGTTTCTAGCCATAGTCTATAAAATATTTATGTTCTTGGGAATTTTGGGGTTGATATCTAAGGATACCTGTGTTATCACTGATTATTAGTGATTTACTTAATCTACATATATTTTCTGAGTGTTTAATAGAACTTGTAAGATGCTTGCAGTGCAAAGAGAGAAGATATATTTTCTTTTCTCAAGATTTTCAAAGCCTAGCGTTATGAATAATAAACTTATAAGAAATGACTAAATATAACCCCAAAGTGATTGTTTTAATCATCATTGCTGTTATTTAATTATAGAAGATTTCCTTATTCAAAATATAATAAAACAGGTTAGATTCTAAAAGGCTATTTCTCGGTCCATTTGCTTATAACTCTAAAGTGTTGGAAAGGGGTTTCACATGTATTTTGATGACACAATTCCAACCAAACTGAAGTGTGATTTATCCCTTAAAACTTGGTTCAAACTTTTTTCTTATTGATGGATGTGCTTTCAGGTAACGTTTTCCAAAGTAGATTAATTTCATCAACATTAAAAATTAGCAGATGCTGTTAACCAACCCCCCTCCACAGACACACACATACTGATGTTCTCCAGAGCAGACACAGATACCCTAGTGTCTGTTCGCCTCTTTGTCATTCCTTTGATGTTGAGCAGACTCCAATAGGCCTTGAACCATTGCACATCCAAGAGCTGCACTGAAACGCTCATCGATAGCATTTTAACCTTGCTTAGTCTTTAGTGCTTTAATAAACTTTGAACCTTCTCCTGAGCGAATATTAAGCAAGTGGGATTCCAGCATGGATGCCAATTCTATAGTCACATGTAGAAGGTTACGCATTTTGCTCATAACACTTCCTCATGTCTTGTTGAAGCACTGTACTTATTATCTATGGCATGATTTAATCTTTGTCCTTCAGAATCTTTCCTTCTCACCATGCTGCAAATTCATTTATTTATAATATTCATAATTTTGTGACTACTATCTGATTTTAAATATTGTCTCTCTTTTTTCTATTATACATATATACCTCTTACTACTAGTATTTCCCACATGGTAACTAGGGTAATGTAGGACAATTATCTGGAAGCATTAAGGAGCCCCTTGTGTTCTCGGTGGGGAATTTAAGGTGATTTCAGTTAGCTTGGTTGAATGTTTTCCCCTAGGCACCCCAAGCGAAATGCAGATGTGGATTAGTGGAGCTTTGGATTTAGCCAGGGTTGTGGTTTGGCCTGCAGGTAAGATAAAGAGGGAGATGAGTAAGGAATTGAATATGTGCAAGTAAGTGACTATAAATGTTGACCTTGAAATTTTTAAGCTGCGTAGGAAGCAAGAAAGGATATTGAAGCATTTAGGTGTTGACCAAAAAGGAAGAGGCTGAAGCACAAAATATGATTTAAAAAGTTTGCCAGAGCCAAAGCGAGAACAGCTGCCCTGAAGACTTAGACCCAAGTAACCTTGGATATGAGCTCCATGAAGCCTTTATAACAAGCAGGGTTTTAAAGGCAAAATAGGGGAACAGGGAGTGGGCTGATACAAAGTTTTTTGTTAGGAATTCTCATTGGTTTATAAAATAACATTGATTAGTGATTGGCTTATACATTCTTAAACTATACAGTGTATAGTGTCCAGTGCCATGTTATTAGGTTAATTTATAGCTACCTGTGGCAATAGCAAGCAGTTTCAAGAGATGAATATATAGTTCAAAGGGGGAAAGTAAGATAAGATTGCTGTCTCATTTTAATGCCTCTCTGGGCCTGATAATTTGAAAGGGCATGCTATTCTCAGATAAAAGTTCTTTTCTTTCCTCATTTCCTCCTTTTGATCAAAAATCTTTCTTCTTGAAAGCATTGATGATCAAAATCTGAGTGTCAAGGTGCCCTGACAGTCCTGTCCCATGCTGAGGTGGGAGGGTGGTGCAGAGAGCGGGGGAGAAAAGGAGATATCTCAGTGAGGAATTTTTAAGAGCACCCAAAAGTCAAGTTGATATAGCATCAAAAAGTGGCAAAAAAAAAAAAAAAAAAAAAAAAGAGATCTCAGTCAAACCACTGATCTACAGCTGCTGTCGCTTGTTGAATCATCTCTAGTCTTCAGAGTACCAGACATTTACTTCTCAGAAGTAAAACAATGAGAAATACATAACATTTTAATAATTTGAATAGTAGAAATATAATGCACACAAGGATTATAATCAAAAAGAGAATTTATATGCCAGAACGACAAAGGGAACCTGTTTCATTAGGGAGCCAACTAAAAATGTCAGGAAGAAAATTAAATCCTGGTTCTTCTGTAGGGATTTGTTACAGCCAAGTGGCTTCTTTTCTAATTTTTCCTAGATGAGTTTCTACACCAGGGGAAGTATTTATGTATACACAACAAGAGGTGTTTACCACCACGCACACCCCTCCTGCTCAGCTAATATATAATCTAAAGCAATGTGATTGCCCAGTACAAACTTACCCAGTGAATTAATAGCTTCTGCCGAGCTGTGAAAAACGTAGCAGCTTCACCAGCAATATTGCCTAAGGTTTCAGAAAGATGTCTAATCGTGTGTTCATGGGAAGTAACACCCCACCAAGGAAAAAGTGTTCTCCCAAAAAAACCACGTGGAGCTATCCTCTCCATAGCTGGGCAGATCATTAGCAGATTTTCCCCACATAGAATCTCCATCTAAAGTAGATCAGTGGTCATGCCTAGAAATTTGAGTGGTGACCAAATATCCTAAAAGACATTGCCCTCCATCATTCCATGTCCTCAGACATTTATAGGCCCATGGATAGTGAGCTCCTCCACAGGAAAAAGTCACTTCTGGTGGAGCACAGGTAAGTGTACTATAATTTGAGTACATCAGCCTTTGGGCATTTTTAAACCATGGGTCAGAAATAATAGAGCAAGAGAGTGGGTTGAATTTTGATAGCAGGAGGGATTTTTTTTTTTTAACTGTCTGACAGCATCATGTTTTTTACCACTGTCATTTTGGAGTGAGGTGGCAGTTAATTTGACAGTAAGATTCTGGTAAGCTCAATATGAAACATGGGCCAGGCAGGTTAGATAAGTCAGACAGACCAGATAAATAGCTTTTGCTTTATGTAACCCCTGAGTTATGTTATGAATGCAATCAGGAATCCTGGTGACCCAATGGGTCACTGTGGCCAAAAGTGGTTTGTGGTTTAGAGTGACAAACCCAGCATGTTGTCAAATTTCCAACAGTGGCAGTGGTTTGTGAGATTCGGATCAGAGAATTATCCCTCCATGCAAAAATTGAATTAATTAGGGACAGTAAAAACAGAAACCTGATCATAGGCATTCTGCTAAGGTATACAAGATATATACAAATAAGACTAATATGGTATATCTTAAGAGAATATATATGGGCCGGGCGTGGTGGCTCACGCCTGTAATTCTAGCACTCTGGGAGGCCGAGGTGGGAGGATCACTCAAGTTCAGGAGTTCAAAACCAGCCTGAGCAAGAGCGAGACCCCATCTCTACTAAAAATAGGAAGAAATTAATTGGCCAACTAAAAATATATAGAAAAAATTAGCCGGGCATGGTGGCACATGCCTGTAGTCCCAGCTACTAGGGAGGTTGAGGCAGAAGGATCTCTTGAGCCCAGGAGTTTGAGGTTGCGTGAGCTAGGCTGACACCACGGCACTCTAGCTTCGGCAACAAAATGAGACTCTGTCTCAAAAAAGAAAAAAGAGAGAATATATATGTGCATGTGTGTGTATATATATATATATATGACAATTTTACCAAAATCAACAAGCAAGGATCCCTAAAATATGAAGGAAGCCTAAGAGCATAAGTATTCCGGTCAACAGAGAAAAGAGACAGAATATTTCAGGGGTGGTAAGCACTGGAATCATGGAGCACTGGTTATACAGGCCTGGCCTGGTATCTTGGCCAGACCACAATAGATATCAGCTACTTGTTGTCCTGGTCAGGAAGACTGTAGGTCATCTTTAATTGAAGATCTCCAGTGATGGAAAATGTCCATTCTGGTAGGGCTACCTTTTGTAAATGAGAAACATGAGTCCATGAGTCAATACCCTTAAATTTAGCAGCACAGGGATTGTTCAATAATACTTGATAGGGTCCCATCGAATGAGGTTGGAAGGAATCTTTTATTTGATGTTGCTTCTGATAAATGAAATCTCCA
>CAUYRT010060701.1:0-12006 GCA_963574885.1 Lepilemur ruficaudatus
GTTAGGTGGTATCTCATTGTGGTTTTGATTTGCATATCTCTAATGATTAGAGATGTTGAACATTTTTTTATATGTTTGCTAGCCATTATTCTTAATGCAATGTATTCATTCTTTTGATTTGAGAATCCTAAAGATGATATCATGAGAGATAGATATTAGAAGAAACTAAGGTAGGACTTTATGTTCCTGAAAGTAGTCATGAAAGTTGGCATAAACAGTTTAAAATCATTTAAATTTATATGTTTTAGAGAATAATTTATACTAAAAGATGATAAATTTTGCTTCTACCACTATCCCACTCACATTCTTCCTCCTCAACTCTATGCATAACTGTTTTTTGACTTACAAAATTTCATTTGTCTAAGCAAAAGCAAATATAATATAAATTCTTGTTTCATTCCAATCTTAAACAGACATACAGTGTATGCAGTTCTATATCTTGCATTTTGTTTCACTTAAACTTAGCTTTGGAGACTCTTGTCTCATACACATAACAAAAAATCTCAATCATTTCTTATTTAGGTACACAATATTCTATTATGTAGTTTATTTATCTAATTCTCTATTGCTATTCACCTTGATTATTTCCAGTTTTCTTTTGTCTGTTTTACTCTTATAAACAATGCTTGAGTTGATGTTTGCAAAAGCGTCATTTGCAATATTGTACCTGTAGGTTTATAGGTGTGCAAGTATGTTTGGAGGACAATGTCAGGGAACAGGGTTGTTGGCTTAAAAGGTCAATATATGTTTAAAGCTGATAGGCAATGCCAGAATCACCTGAACAGGCATCATTTATACTCCTTTGAGCAATATATGAGAAGGCCGGTTTCTCACAATGCCTCCTCGGAAATTGCATCACCAAATTGCAGAAGTTTTTGACATTCTGACAGATAAAAAATAATATTTCAGTACAGTTTTAATTTGTATTTGTCTTAATATGTAGGCTTGAATATATTTTCACATATAAACACATCGTACTTCTTTTTTTGTGACACTTATTTTTATTCTCTGTCCGTATTTTTATGGGATTGATGTTTCTAAAGTCTTTTTGAATATTAGGTCTTACATGACAGTTTTTTGTTAATACTTTAAGTCGTAAATATTTTGTCCTCATCTGTCATTTTTCCTTTGAGCTGTTGTTGCTGCTTCTGCTTCTGCTTCTTCTTTCCCTCCTTTTGTTCCTCCAAATATTTTTTTCTATGGTTTCTGTATGCATTTTAAATGCAACTCTGATTTTCAGGATTTCAGAGCTGGAAAGATGGATTTCTGTTACTAAGCACTAATCCAATAAATTTCTTGCACAAATAGGAAGATTTGTATGTTTTCCTGAGAATCATTCTACTTTATTAGATTTTTAAGTTCCATCTCTATTCATAAATATGCTTCAGTTACTTAGAGAAAAATAGCCACAAAGTCAAAATATATTAACATGGCATACAAATCATTCCACATCAAAGTATTGCCTTATTGTGTTAGTTCCTTCTCCCCATGCAAAAATCAGATCTCATGAATTGTGGTTAATGGATCTGATAAACATGACACACTAATTAATTGAAACTCCATTTTTTTGTTTTTGTTAAAATTTTCAGATCTTCAGCATATCATCTTCTCCTACCACATAAATATAATTTAATGCTATGTACTTTTAAGAACTATATATAGGATAAATAACAGAGCAATGATGTGTTTGGGAATGTCATCTATATGGGTCTATTTTTGTTATTACGCAAAATATAAATGAAATATTTTAATAGCAGGAAAGATGTTAGCACTTTTCTTGAAATAAATTTTTTAGTATATAAATAAATATTATGTGTTTGTTTTGCTTGGTTTTTATTTCTATGATTTTTTTGTCCTAAAAATCTAGTGGAGGAATCCATTTTACCAAGATCATAATTTATTTTTCTTGGTTCACCAATGAGTTTTGATCCACTATATTTTGCTTCAAACATAACTGGAAAGATTTTAAATAGATGGATTTATAATACTCTGCTCATTGTCTTTGTAATATGATCTCATTCTAGGTGGGTACCATATGCAGAGCAAGACTGAGAGGTATCACTTTGAAGGTTTCTATTATTCTCTATGCAGCTATGTCATCTCTGGGACTGCCCACCAAATTTTTGCTGTCTTGGTGAGTTCTTGTATCTGGCTTCTCATATCATGAAGACCACTAGGCTCTGATTGCATCTTCCTTCCCATGCTGTAGTTTTGAAATACCTTGATGTAATTTAAACTGGTACACAAACAGGACTCATTTTATTAGAGGGTATTGTATATACAAGTCATATGGGAGAACATAAAAGACTATGTGGTGGGAGAGATTTGATGTGGGAATGGGGCAATCATTGAGAATGAGTCATTCGCATGTATTAACTTGGAAATGCATACACAAAAGAGCTAAGAAGACTTGAAATAAGCTGTTTTATATTCAGGTAAGCAGATGGTAGAGGTTGTGACCCATGCATGTATTGGGTAGGAACAAGTAGTATTTTAAGTCATAGATTAAATCTTAGGCTAAGAATTGGCAAAAGAGAAAAAAAAAAGCAAGACTGATTTAGGTATTTACTAACAGTTCATAATAATCAAGTATTGATTCTTACATAGACTATTATTATAGTTTCCTAACTCATCCATATAATTTCAAGTTTACCTTGGATTCTGCTATGGGATTTATAAATGTATGTGCATGTGCATACAGACACATACACACATGGGTGCACATAGACACACTTGATCCAATCTGTTTTTCAAACTATTTTGCTAACTCTTCACTATTTATGGAATCAAGTTGAAAGTCTTTAGCCTGTTAATTCAAAGGATATCCTCTTCTGCACTGTTAGTATTTTCAATATATTGCCTTTTCTCATTCAGTACTTCAGTACTCTTTTTATGCATGGGAAGGGGACATAACATAAGATCACTCTTTCAGGAATTTCTCAATTTCTCCAAATCGTAAATCTTCTTCCATGCATGGTGTTTTTAGGAGCATAATATAATATACATATAATAACTTTCCCAGATGTTGTCCAAACTTTATTCATGTTTATGTTTTTAAAGTAATGATTTTTTTTCTGTATTAAGACATTGTCTTCTATTTAATAAGTACACAGACATCTCACCTCTTACTTTTCATATCAAGAACATAGCCCTGGAGAAATGAGAGCAAATTAATAAATACATACTTGAAAAGAAGTACAAAAATTATAATAATGTAAATTTAGCTAAACAAATTATACAAAACAAACAATGGAGGCTCAACCACATGAAGTATATCTTCAACAGTACTTCACAGACCTCTGTCTTCTTTCTTCTTTTTTTCTTTTTTTTAGACGGAGTCTTGCTCTCTTGCCTGGGCTAGAGTGCCATGGCGTTAGCCTAGCTCACAGTAACCTCAAACTCCTGGGCTCAAGCAATCCTCCTCCCTCAGCCCCCCGAGTAGCTGAGACTATAGGCGTGTGCCACCATGCCCATCTAATTTTTTCTATTTTTAATAGAGACGAGGTCTCACTCTTGCTCAAACTGGTCTCAAACTCCTGACCTCAAGCAATCCTCCCACCTGGGCGTCAGCCAGAGTTCTAGGATTACAGGCGTGAGCCACTGCGTCCGGCCACCTCTGTCTTCTTGTTTAGTTTGGTCAATGGAGATCACTGTGGGAGATGAGAAACCAGTAGGAGAGTGAAGTCTGCATATTTACTTTTTAGTTGTCTTTTTGTAAGAAGTCTGACAGTGTCCTTCAATGGATTTATGCACTACACAAGATTACTCTTCAGTAATTCTTTCTTTCCCCTATCCTGGATTTTAATTACCATTTCTACTTTTGTTCTTTGGAGGTAGAGCTTCTGCATAGCTTTGAGTAACTCTAGATTCTGCAACACCTGTAGTTGGCTAGGGCTGGGGCCTTGGGTGGGTCCGGGGAGGTGAGGGTTCTGTGAACCAGGGTTCATGCCCAGGGGTTTAGAGCTGGGTATCCATGTACCCTGGCCACTGTTCATGAAATGTAGACTAGCACGAAGGGTTGGCAGAACCTCCATATTCCCTGGAAGGACCCTTTGCCACATTTGGGTAACCACAGAGAGTGGGCATCTTCCTGTTTTATTTTGAATTAGTCCTTTATATATTACATTGTTCTCAATCATATGAGTGAGTGCACCCTTTTTGGTTTGGTATCAGACTTCTATTACCCTTTATGTTCTTCATGACATAATGAAAATATGAAATTATCATATCTATTTATTTACTTTTTACTGGGTCTTTTGCCCACTAAAATACAAACCTCATAAAAACAGGCACTTTTTCAGCTTGTATTAAAGAAAAATTGCATCTCATGGAGTTAAACAGGCAAGGAAAACTTTATTTAAGACTATTGCAATAAGGGAAAGAGATTGAACTCAGCGCTGTAGAAGACAAAAAGCAGAAACTGTCTTAAGCATTGGAGTAAGCTAGTAGAGAGGTTCTAGAGGACATTGGAAGGGAGGTTGGTCACTGTGATTAGGCCATCTATGTTAGCAAATTGGCACTTACTGAAGTTAAGTTCTATCTTCCTGTGAAGATAGGAGGATGGGGTCCTATCTTCCTTAATGCTTATATTGCAAAGGAATGGCTTCCATGTCCTTGAGAAATACATCCCTGGGTTGGTAAAACTGTTAAGAGGTTTTTTAAAAATTTACATTTTAAAGGGGTATAGAAAAGATGTGTATTTGCAAGTTTTATAATGTAAGTCCTTCAAGAATAAGGACCTAGAGTCAGGAAGAAATCTGTCCAAGGTTAGGTCAAGTTGAGAATATTAAGAAAGACCATCTTATTTGTTGGTTCCCTGGTTCTTTTACTGGTACCTAAGGCCAGTGCTTATAGCAACATATAGCAAACACTCAAGATGTATTTGTAGAATGAATGAATAATCGTTAAAATACAAAACAAAACAAAACAAAACAGCTAGGCAGTTGAGCTCATTGTCCTACAAAAGAAAGAATTGGCTTTCAAATTAAAACTTAAGTCCAGATAGTGTTATGTCCTTCAAGGAACTTAAATAGTGAGGGACAACTGAGTGGCTTGAGCTTTATAAAATTACACACTTGGGAGATTTTGAATAATGTAGAAAAAATCCATCTGCTTACTTTTAATGATTTCAAGTAATCAAATCTTTTAAAATACATTAAATGTTAGAAATACATTGACTTTTAGCAGCTACTCTTAATTTGGGGAAGATACTTGCATTTTACAGGTAGGTAACTTGACTATGTGATAATGTGTGATTGCTAGCTGACTTCTTTTTTCTCTCAAAGTGCCGTGCAACTAAACCTAACAGACTACCAACCAGTCACCTGTCACTTTTGTTCATTTGGTCGAATAAATTTTGCTCACAAGCACTACTTTGCTTTACTAGAAAGAATAGTTGTTGAAAGCAATGTGGGAAATGAGGGGACCCTAGAATATACAAATAGCGTTTGTTAAAACATCTCCCGAGTCCTCAGTAATTTGGAAATCCTTTTGTGTGTGTGTTACCAGAATAAATATTTGCCAAGTGATGATAATTTGTTTCTCCTGAACTCTGAGTGACTGCTTAAGCAGGGATCAAATCAGAGCATGGGGGAATCTTTTCCTAATTATTCCTGGAGAGGTGACTTTTATAAATTGTGTGCCCTAATTTCAATTAATTCATAAACTAAGATGAATAATACTATAAATAAATAAATAAATATATATATATATATATATGTACACACACACATATATACTCCCACTTTTAGGGGACACAAGATTCTAAGAGGTAGTTCAATTTCCTTCAAAATAGAAGGTATGTACTATAAGATTCCAAATGTAAATATAAGTGAGAATAACAAATTGTATGTAAAATTTCTAGCAGCTCATTTTCTTTTGAAATGGTGCCATACAATTTCAAACCACAAAAACCTTGTAAATTGAATTTTGTTTATTCTGGTTCTATTTGCTCCTTCAACATGACTATTTAAAATGCAGTTCTTGTAAGTCTGATATGGAATCTTATTTTATTCTTTTCCCTTTAATGTGTTTTTTTCTGAATAGCAACCACACTTCTGCCATAATTTTATTACTGTATTTTGAAAATAACTTTAGTGTTTTTTAAAATATCTCCTAACAATTTTAAGTACAGTACACTTGAGTTTCTTTTTTCCTAATATATTTTGGCCATTTCAAAGACAGCAAGAAGGGTGGCAGAATGTAAAAATTGAATGTCAAACTGAAAATCTATTGAGGTTCTGGGGTAAAGAAAAAAGTGGCTGAGGGGGTGTTTTATATTGCCTACAAGGAGAGTAGAGGACTGACTAGCACATGATCCCTTTCAATTCATTAGATACGCCCTACTCTGCAAAGAACTCAATTATGTGATGAGAGAACAATATATAAGGTAATTTTATATGTTTTAAGAAATGGGGGTAGGGAAATGATATAAAACACTTATAAGTTAGCAATTATTTCTAAGGGTATATGAAAAGATCTTTAAGGGAATAATATCTGAATAAATTGAAGGAATATGTAAAGAAGGAATCAATGTGATTCAATCTTCAGTATAATATAATGTCATCACTAAAAGGTGACATACTCCAGAGTAGGAAGTCTTAGATGATTAAAGAAATCAAATCAAAACAAATCAAAACACTGTCCAAGTTCAGCAGAAACTGTGGGTGTGGGGATGATGTCTTAAGCCAAAGTACTGATGAAAAGGGATCATGTTTTCCAAGATGAAGATACTACATGGATGAAGGGCAGATGATTCCGGGTCAATAAAAGTCACATAAACCCAGTTTTGGTGGCTCATGCCTGTAATTCCAGCACTTTAGGAAGCCAGGGTGGGAGGATAGCTTGAGGCCAGGAGACCCCTTCTCTACAAAAGGTTATAAAGAATAGCCAGATGTGATGGCATGTGCCTGTAGTTCCAGCTACTGAGGAGGCAGGAGAATTGCTAGCATCCAGGAGTTCGAGGTCGCAGTGAGCTATGATCACACCACTGCATCAAGCCTGAGCAACAGAATGAGACTCTATCTCCAAAAAAAAAAAAAAAAAAGAAAAAGAAAAAGAAAACACCACACAAATAAAAAGCACTTTGGAGAGTTGAAGTAGGAGCAGACGTGTTTCAAAGGGGGATTGAAGTTTAGGTTTGTAGGCTATTACACGTGCACCTCTGGGAATCTGGAAAGGATGTTTAGCAAGAAACTGAAAATGTGGATTTAGTCCTTGAAAACTAGATCATAATAATATAAGGAATGAATAAAGTAGCCATAATAATATAGGGAATGCATGTCCTGGATAGAATTGCCCAGAAAGGAAATGTAGAATGAGATGAGAAAAAGATTATAAAGCAAATATGAGAGAACACTAAATTACGAAGAGCAGCTAAAGGACAAAACGTTATCAGAAGAACTTAGAAAAAATGCTGAGTGAAGTAGACAGTAACTGAGAAGATTATTCTGTAATGGAAATTAAGATAGGAAAGAGGTGTAGTAGAAGAGTTAAATGATTGCTGACTGTATTTTGAGACAGAGAGGATCAAATTTGTTAAGGCAAGAAAATAAACCATTAAAATGGTCTTTTGCAAATCAATAATCATAGTGGGGACCTTCTTATTACCTGGTAGATCAAACTTAAGGTTATAGTGAATTTTTTTGTGAAATAATATGAAGAAGAAAAGTAAGGACTCTACTTCCAAGAAATTTGTTGTTTAAAGAAAGAAAAAGATCAAGGGAAACAGCATTTTAGGATGAGACAACTTGATTTTTTTGTTAAGTATAAAGCAAGGAATCAACAAATATATAGAGATTAAAATATAAATGATAAACTATATAGTTGAAGAAATAATATACTAAGACTATAGAAAGATACACTATTTTATTTTGATTGCAAAGTAAGAAATTTCAAATTAAACTACTAAACCAAAAAGAAAATTATACTTTATAATAACGAAGTAACTGAAATTTCTTCATTTAAGAAGATGGAAGACTTAACCTGCCAAAATAGCACAGATGGCAGCTCATAGAATGATAACAAGAGATGATATAACTTACAAATAGAAAGAGGGCCTTGGGTAGAAGCACAGGGTCAGTTCCCCCGTGACCGATATTCAACCCATACATCCAAAATGGCTGCACTAGTTGCTAAGGTATTAAAATATCCTCATACTGGCTGATACATGATCATATTCACAATCTTTCAATTGCCTTCTTGTTACACAAAATACTTTATTTCCTTGAAGAATCCCCAAATGTCCAGCATCCAGATGATAAAGGGTAATTTCTGGTCAAAGCCGGGGGACTCTGTGACCCAGCTTCAGCTGTAAAGTCTGTATCGTTTTTACAGGACAATGCTAACCATTCTTATAGATTGTGGATATCTTCCAGGGTTTCATCAATGCAGGAAGCAATAATTCAGGAAGAAATATGGCTCTGAAAACTGGGAGCATTAACCAGCTCAGTAAAGAAAGTGTACAGAATAAAAGTCAAGTGTTGAATAAAGCTGAAGCCAAGAAAATGAGCCAGGTTAGCAAAGACGCAGGGATGCAGGGGTCACAGAGTGATTGTGACATGTACCCACCTGATCCTTTTGCAATCCGTAAAGGATTCCAAACTCCTTAGTATTACTATTCCATATAGTCTGGAAGGGTCGACCAGATCTATTGTAACTCTTTAGATACATTAAAGTGATTTTTATTTACTAAACATCAAAAAACTAATATAATTGCATATGATCATGTTTCCTCTTCCCCAGTTACTCGAGAAACACATATGGCCCCTTTGTACTAATTATTAAACGATGATCCTTATGAGCAGAAGATTCCTCCTTCAGGAATAATTAGGAAAAAGATCTCCATGCTCTGAGCTGACCCCTCCACATTAGGGCCATTGGGTCCATGAGCAGAGTATGGAATGAGTTTCAAGCCCCAGTTGCTTCTCTGTGGACAAGCCAAGTACTACTTTCGTAAGGCTCAGTCTGTACATCATCAGGCAGTGTAGACCTGTTATACTTTCCTATGTGCTCAATAGCTTGATGATTCTTTGAGTTGATAAATTGGATGGTCATGTTGGGTCAGACTAATCTAGCTCTTCTGAAAATGAAACACCCAACTTGCCATAAAGTAACTGGAGTGGATTTCACAGCTTTTGCATTTCTCTTTTATTGTTGAGCCTGTACGGTGAATTGTCATACCCTCATTTGTTTCGTTCTGTTATGATGACTTAAATATGTGAGGTTGAAACTCAGGCTTTACACTTTGGGGAAGGAGGTTTCAAAGCTTATCTTAAAGTAAAAAAGTTTTCACCATGTCATTTTTTTCCTATACGATAGGAGACCATTATCTTTAAACCTCATATAAATGGTCTCTACACACCCCAAAGCCCATAATAACACTCACTCTTGTGGACAGTTGTTTAGTATGTCTGCCCTTTGTACTTTAAACTTTTTCCTCAAAAGATAAGCTAACCTTTTCACATATATACAATACAAGAAAATACATCATTTATGAATTTGAATTGCTTGAGCTCCCTGCTATCACACACTTGCATTGCGATTTTTGATGTATTATGATTAAAAAATTAAAAAAATATATTTGATTCTCTTTCTCGAATAAGCTAGTGGACTGAATTTGAAAATGTATGCATAGATCTCTAAAATCCTGTGACAGAGTCATATTTCACTTGGGGAAAATACTCTCTGGTGGCGCTCTATTCCAATGCATCACTAGTACAATAGTGCTTTGATAATATACTACCTAGTCTCATCTGTCAGTGGAGCACCAGGGAGAGGAGAAAAGTCAGCTTAATTATTTATTATTGCAATGTATCATCACCATGTCACCAGTTTGTGCTCAGGAACATGCCCTCAGGTATGAGACAGTGTGTTCTTATTGTCATAAGTGGTTCCTTGAATACAAGGTGAATAAACCTAGGCTCATTACAAGGTTTGTCAAGGAGAAAGTGTTAAAATTGCAATGTGGAAGTAACATTGCCATAGATGTCCATTAGCAAACAGAGACTGTAATTTAAATTTTCTTTACAAAGCTGCTATCTAAAAACTTTTAATAACAAACTGCAACTAATTTTGTATCTTTTATGGTATATTTGATTTTAAACCATGATTCTTGTTTTGAGAAAAATTATTTTAGAGTCTCTACTTATCTTTTCTGGTAAGGATTGCACTACTTGTTTATTGGCTATATCTATAAACCAGATAGCTTTTCTCTAGTTAGCCCTTCCTATAGATAATATTTATTTAGATACCTAACTCAATCACACAAATACTTTCTTACAAGAGCCAATTGAGAGGAAAGCCCCATTCTGTAAACCTCCCCAAAATTGCCCAAAAGAAGCTGAAACCTGTGATAATAAGTCTTTTTTAACACAATCTTACTAAGATACCCTGCAGTTGTCTGGAGCGTATATTCTCCCCAGATACGACAAATTAGAAACCAAACTTCTTCAATTGCAAAAATATTCTCAGTGATCTTTGGCCACATGGTATAAACAAATGGAATACAATTCTTGAAAAGGTAAAGAAAAAATGCCCTGGGAGCAAAAAGGTATTAAATAAATGTGTGTGTGTGTGTGTGTGTGAGAGAGAGAGAGAGAGAGAGAGAGAGAGAGAGAGAGAGAGAGAGAGAGAGAGAGAGAGAGAGAGAAAGTGTGTGTGTGTGAAAGAGAAAGAGACAGGGAGGAAGAAATGTAATTGGGGCAATGTTAAAAGTTTAAAAACAGCTATGAAAAGAAAACAAAAATCTACTTGCCCACCCCCATGAAATGAAATTCAGCCTATTTAATAGCCTTCACATGAATCTTAGCATGTGATTAAACATTTCTCAAAGCCATAAATTTCAAGTAAAAATCTCTTTTGGTGGTTTCCAAATTCTTGAGAAACACAGACTTGTCAAGAAACATTAAGTAAGTGTTAAGTGACAATGCAAGTTAGCAACTGGTCACCTAGACTGAGCCCATCAGTGATAGAGTGTTTGGTAATTTAAGGTAATCAAGGCTCGAATATCATTTAGTGGACCTGCATATTTACATCTGGAAATAAGATGTTCACGTGGAAAACTACATTGTGGTTTTCTGAAACACATGCAGAGGCCAACCATGTCAATTCCTCCAGAAGACTCAAACTAGATGACTATGTCTCTTTGTGAAAAAAAAAAACAAAAAAAAACCCAAAAACTCAAGATGGATTAATGACTTAAATTTGAGACCTGAAACTATAAAAATATTAGAAGAAAACCTAGTAAAAATGCTTCTGGACATCAGCCTAAGTAAAGAATTCATGACCAAGTCCTCAAAAGCAAAAGCAACGAAACAAAAATAGACAAGTGGGACTTAATTAAACTAAAAAGCTTCTGCACAGCAAAATAAATAATCAACAGAGTGAACAATCTACAAAATGGGACAAAATATTTGAAAACCATGCATGTGGCCGAGGAATAATGCATAGAATTTACAAGGAACTCAAACAACTTAACAACAGCAAAACCTGCCAATAGCACATTAAAATGTGGCCAAAGGACATGAATAGACATTTTTCAAAAGAAGACGGGCAATGGCCCTAATCATCTGAGAAATCAAAATTAAAGCCTCAATTAGATGTTATCTTACACGAGTCAGAATGGCTACTATTAAAAAGTCAAAAAAATAACAAATGTTGAGAAGGATGCAGAAAAAAGGGAGTGCTTATGCATTGTTAGTGGGAATGTAAATTAGTACAACCTCTGTGGAAAGTTCTCAACGTGGGGGGTCACTGTGGAGGGGTGGGATATGCTTGAAAAGTGGTTGGGGAGTGGAATTAGGGGTCTCAATAGGGGAAAGGAATCCCTCAAAAACTGATTCATGTGATTAACTGTATACCTCGGTAAATTCACTGAAAATCATTTAATTGTACACTTAAAATGAAGTGTTGGTTGTACGTAGATACAGTTGGAGCACTATGTATGTACTCTATGGACTACTTTGACAGAGTAGGTTTTTGAATGTAACAAGATAAGTCAACTTGAGT
>CAUYRT010060703.1:0-10678 GCA_963574885.1 Lepilemur ruficaudatus
TATGCTGTAGAATGGAATCCTTTATTACTATGTAATGCATCTCTTTATCACTAATAATTTTCCTTGCTTTGAAATTTGTTTTGTACAAAATTAATACAGCTAATCCAATTTTCTTTCAAAATAAATAAATTAATTAATTAATTTAAAAAAAAGAATCACTGTAAAAAAAAAATAAAGTGTGTTTCTTATAACCAGCATGTAATTGGATCTTGCTTTTTTATTTAATCCTATAACCTCTGTCTTTTAATTAGGATGTTTAGACCATTTACATTCATCTTGTATATACATAAAATATAAAAATTTTACAACAGTCCACTTTCATATAGTCTGTGTATGGGCCATAGTCACAGAGCACAGGAAGAGGGCTGTGGCATAAAAACTTAACTTCATCTCATTTACTCATCCAATTAGGAAGTATAAAGGAAGTAATTTAACTCAATGCAAATCTTTTTATGGAAAATTCTATCTGTCTAATATGCCTCATTGTTACACAAATGGGTCTTTATTAGAAAAATATGCAAATCATAAGAAGCTAATTGATCTTCTCTATTTACTCACACCAGACCATTTATATAACAATATCAAAGCCACAGAGATGTCTCAATAATATCTTTAAGTCACCAGTCACTACTGGGAGAGATGACTATGACTGGTGGTTAATGTACAAATGCCAGAAAATAAATGGGAGTTGGCTAATTCTCAAATGGGAAACATTTGTTTACTTAGTTTAGTAAATTCCCTTGATATGGAAATGTCACCCTTCTCTCTGAAAAGTTAAGTCAGTCATTGGTTAGAGCCACAGTTTCTTGTTCACTTCATGCTCTACAGTGGCAGAGGCATTTTAACTATGTAAATCAAACACTTCATAATATTAAATAGGTGCAAATGTGTGCACTTAAACAGATACTCTGTGCTTTGATTAAAATCAAATAATGCATGTCATTAAGAGAAGTGCTTCAAGAAGAAAATTGCTAAGAATGTTAAGAATAAAGTGTTAAAAATTCAGTCTTAGGCCAGACGCGGTGACTTACGCCTTTAATCCTAGCACACTGGGAGGCCGAGGTGGGTGGATCGTTTGAGCTCAGGAGTTTGAGATCAGCCTGAGCAAGAGCAAGACCCTGTCTCTACTAAAAATAGAAAGAAATTATTTGGACAGCTAAAAAGACATATAAAAAATTAGTCGGGCATGGTGGCACATGCCTGTAGTCCCAGCTACTCGGGAGGGTGAGGCAGGAGGATTGTTGAGCCCAGGAGTTTGAGGTTGCTGTGAGCTAGGTTGACGCCACGGCACTATAGCCTGGGAAACAAATTGAGACTCTGTCTAAAAAAAAAAAAAAAAAAAATTCAGTCTTTCTCCAATAAAGAAAATATTTTATTAAAACAATTGTTCTTGAAACATACTATTACTTTATATTCATGTTTTTAATCTTAATACATATATACACTCAAGCTGTAGTATTTAAGGTGTACAAAATGGATTGCTATTTACTTTAACTTTAATATTGATTAAGTATTTGTATAGCCAAATAAGACACATTGGGTTAAATTTAGCTATACAAATGATAAAAACATACTGATGATCTAAGTTAAAATTTCCCCGGTTAAAAAAGCAGGCATAAACCAAAGGCAGAGCATGAGCTCAACAAATGCAAAATATAGCTCTCACCAACAGACCAGCTAGAGGAACAAACCAGTAATGCTCTTTGTCAACACTATTTTTAAAGTGCATGTTCAAAGCTCGAGGATTTATACAGCCACAAAAAAAGCATTCTAATCAAACTGCGGCAGTGCACTTACTTCGACTTAAGTGTTCAGGAAACATTCATGTTGCACGCAATCTAACAGTTTGCATATTTTCTTCAAAAGAATAATAAAACATATTATTTATAACTATTCCAGTATAAAAATACTATTTTTAACAAAAACTATATATTAGCTGTTGTATATATTTTAAATTAATAACTGTAACATCCATACATATTAATCCTGCACAAACAAATCCCCCGTTGTTTTGCTTTTGTACATGAATTGTGGGGACACAGCTACTCAGTGGAACTAAATTAGCATAAGGGTATATGTTATAAAAAATAGAGATCTGTGTCCTTGAAATCAGTGTAGCTCTTAGTTTTCAATGTCTATTATGCAATTATTGTTCTATATGTTCAGTCCTGATTTGAAAAGGCAGTAGAGCCACGGCATTCCTGATAGATTCGTAAGGTATCTGTAGCACAGGGTTTCCGATGACTCTTTGCATCTTTAAGGTTATATTGGAGCTTGAGTAAGTTATACAATATTTATATTTCAGAAGTACATAAGCTTATACAATTTTGAGGTGCATACTGTGAAACTAAAACATTTAGAGCATTTATAAAAATCTTACAAGTATTTAAAGGACTATTTCAAAACTTGTGTCTTGTTAAGATGCTTCTTTCTTTTGACAATAGGAGGACATATGCTTTGATTTTGAATTTTAACTTATGAAGAATTCAATTCTATATCTATTACACAAAAATTTTCATATTTCATGAAAATATAGAATTATAGTTCCAAAAAGATTCATAAAGGTAAATTGTTTTATTAATGAAGAGACTGAAGATCACATAAGCCCCATGAATTGGCCAAAAATTGGTCTGATAAGAATCAAAACAATCTATTACTCATTTTGTATCTTCCCATGATATTTAGAAAATCATAAAAACTCAAAAGCAGGATTTCTGTACTTACTTCTTTTTAAAAATTTCTTAAGCTCTGTACTAACTGAAAATAAAATAAACTGAAAATAATCTGAAAATTTTAAAATGAATCAAATCAGGAGGCCAATAAAATTAGTATAACCAGTATTATCCAATAAAAGACAACTGTTAGATACAGCTGTTTATATGAAATAAGGTTAGAGAAAGCGCTTAAACATTGAATATTTAAAGTGTGGAGAACATTTACTGTATAAGAGAGAATAATGTACAGCAAGCAATTACTAGAACCATAATCTGCTGGGTTTCCATAATTTGTGTGTTTGAAACGGTGCTACAGAAGTTTCTTAAGATCAGGCAGCTACTTAGCTCATCTACATTTGTTGAGGTGTGAGGAATTTCAATTTTCCTTAGCGTATCCGTCTCATAACATTATGAGTAGAAGCGTTAGCTGCCAAAGTAAAAATAAAATGGCGTTAGCATTTAGTCCATACATGGGGTTCTGATTCGTTTTCCATTGAATTCCCCTTCATAGCTGTATGTTCAGTTTTTTCACTGCTTACTATATTATGAAATTTTAATAGTTTCTTAGACAGAGAAACTTGAATACTTTCGGGAATGATGTTATCGCTGCCTTGTCTGTGAGCATGCGTTCCGAATCTTCTCATATGTGCTGCTGCCGAAGAATCTAATGATGCAACTTAGCACAGCATGTCCATGTTTAACTGCAAAAGCTATCCCTCAACTGTATTCCCTTTGACCAGAAATGCTAGTAGGTTTAATATGCAGAATTTGTGATAATGCTAGTGATTTCTCAGTATAAAGATCTCTGCTCTACTTGACTGCTCAATGTTTTTTTAGTTGTTTGGAGCTCTCTCTTCTACTCAAAAAACACGATTGAATACCAGTACCAACTACACCAGCAAATGTCAGCTCTTGTTCATACTCTTGATGTGTTTAGGTTTTTTAAAAATAAATTTCCAAAACATCTGATACTAGAGTCGTCCAGCTTACTGTATCCAGATTGAGGTAAGAGAATGAACTGGTCATTGTCATTCACAGTCATGAGGCAAGATCTCAAAATTTTCCACTGTATGTGGAACCCATCCACCAAAAATATACAACTTCTTTCCTCCAAAAAGGCTATGTAAACTTAATGGAAGTTGCACTGTTCCTCCAATTTCTGGTTTTGATCATGACATAGTTTTAATATCAAATTGCCATAGGTCACCAAAATAAGTAACATATACTTTATAAATAACATATATTTCAGTATTTTCAGAATCTTTCTTGCCACAATCTATAATGGTCCTATGAATCAGAGAAGGCACAATCCCTTGAGCCATTGGACTGTTACAATCAACAATTTCTGAAGCATTGTGTGTCTCCAAGTCATAAATACCATCTAAATATCTGGGAATATTATATTTTGACTCTCACCTTTATTTGCCAGACCACAAAATAAGTAGCCATTTTTACCTTTTAGAGAAAAATCTATATTTAAGCTAAATACAATGAGACAAACAAGAAAACAGAAAATGGCAGCTAGGTTTTCCTTTTTCCTTTCATAACCAACAACTTGCTTGTAACTCATATAACTTATTATCGTATCTTGTATCTTTAACTCTTCCCTCAAATACAAATATTCTGGTACCATCACAAATAAATCCATAGGCAGCACAGCTTAGATGTCCTCTCTAACAGTTATTAGAAACCATTGACTTATAATAGCATTGTAGAAACATGCAGCTCTTCCATGATCCTTTTCCCCTTCTAATGATGATCGTCAACACCCACAGGACCACAGCCCAGTGTCCTTGCCAAGCATGGAGAATTGGCCCCTTCATAACTATTTTAATGTACTTGTCTACTAGTTTTGTGATGTTTGGTTGGTTTCAACTGATTGATTTTCTTCACATTATGAGCACCCCTTTTTTTGTTTCTTTTGCATGTCTGGTTATTTTTTATTGAATGTTAGATATTGTAATTTTCCTTTTTGGTTGCTGGATATTTTTGTATTCCTACACATCATTTTTGTATTCCTATGCATCATCAGCTCACTTGTAAGAATTTCTTTGAAAAACCACCAACTACCTTTGGTGGTTTCAAAGATATTTAGGGACATGAGGAAAACTGATTCAAATACGAAAATTTCTAAATGCGTGATGAGAACAAAAATTTTTATATATGAAATGATGAAGTGGATCAGTAAAAATAAATTATCTCAAGTATATTTCCTAGAAAAAATACTCATAGCAAAGTGTAAGAAGATTTTCAGCAATTATCTTATAAATATAATCAGGAGGCATTCAAATTTTAGTTTAAATTGTCTCAAAATTAATAATTTTAATAATAGACAATATCCCAAAATTTAGATAACTTTGATTTTTTAATAGATCATTTCAAAGATAAGACTGTTCCATATATGAACAAGAGATAAAGACACTTTCTAATTCTCAGAACCCTAAGTTTCATGATTCATAAAGTTCTATTTTCTACTAAATTGTAAGAATTTACTTTATCTTCTTCCAGAAAAGTCCTGGGTCCTGGATTTATTTCCAGGTATGTGTTTTTTACCTTTTCAATTTCATTATGATTTTAAGCCATTTATTTCTTTAATTTATCCAATAATGTACATTGGTTACTATGGATACAATGGATATACTAATACCATTTGCATATGTCAAGCTTATTGACAAGTGAGATGTGGTTTACAAAACTTCAGACACTGTTTAGTGGTTATTGAGCCCACATATGTGGTGTGAAATCTATAAATCTATGAGCTATTCATGTTTACAATTTATAAGCATAAGAATGATCTGGAAACATTTTTAGTTTTAATATATTCTTAATTTCTGAAGCATAATTTCTTCCCTTTTGATATAAATGTTTTCTCTTTAATTCATAATTGCTCTTTATCATTGTCCCCTCATTCACATTAGTTTCCAGCATCAGTGTAGAGCGATGACCAGTGGTCCCCAAAACCCCCAAAGGAAAGAAAAGGACAATGCATTTCTGTTCAATTCTCCTATTTGAAGAATATAATTTAGCAATGCTACAAAATATGGAGTATAGTGGCATAAAACTATTTCAGCTACATCAAAGCATCTAAAACTGAGCAACTTTTTGTTTTATCAAACAAATGTCATACTGCTTTTCTAGTGTGAATGTCAAGCTTTACAACTGTGACACACCAATAGTATAGCTATCACATGAGCTCTGAAGTTAGGACACGTCTCATAAAGCAGCACTGGCTCCTTTTCCTCCCTGGATCCTTGTTGTGTTCTACATACTACTCTAGTGAGTCTTACTGCCTTAGGCTTAGTCCCGTCTAGGCTTTATGGCTGCATAGACTCTGATTCCAGTTTAATTACTCCCTCTGTTACCCCTATCTTTTCATATAAGTAGACTTTTTACACCTGGACCTAAAATGAATTCATTTCCCAAACCTAAGTCTCTGAGTCCTGTCTTCATTTGTAGTAAAACTTCCTCGCTAGATCAATGCTGTCATGTTGAAACTGATTCTATCTCCAACTTTATTCTGTCTACTTAAGCTATACCTCCATGTTTAATTTCTTCTCTGACACTGGCACTTCACTTGTGATTTTATTGCTAATCTACACTAGACAGCATGGTGCTTTTCCATTTCTCATTATTGTCCTCTATATATTTTTACAGATGTGATTAGATGACCAGGATACGTGAGTATAAAAGTCAATTACAATCGAGCAATTCTTAAGAATTGATACATGTGTGTTGACTTTATTATTGCAATAAACACTTTCAACTAGCTGAATCTGACATATTTAATGATTTATGTAGTCATTATTATGCTTTATACTAATTATTCCAGAAAGACAAGTCATTCTTTCTGACTGCTGTAACTAATAATATTTTCTAATAGCCAAATCAGTTTTATTTTTATACAATCTTATAGCACTTATAAATGGGTTCAATAGAATGTATTATTTATAATAGCTGCTATCTTATATTTAAGATTACCTCCCTTAGATGTTAAAAGGCAAAAGTTTTAGATCTTTACTCTTCATTATCTTGGATTCTCCTGTCCTTAACACACCTCTACCATAATCTTAGAGTCTTAGATGACCATAGAAGCTCATCTATAAGAATGTATCCAATATTTTCTCAAGTCCCCCAAACACACAGGCATTTAAACTATTGTTCCTGGTGTCTGTAGTCATGTCAGGTATACTAGAAACTGTGGAAGCAGAGAGGGTAGGAACAGCATGCTGGAAATGACAGCATGATTGCTATGTAGCGTGGATGGGAAGCAAAGGCACCACATAGAGGGGAGGTAATACTAAGGACTGGTTCTGAAACTGAGTATTGGAGGAGGTAGGGTTTGGAAGAACGGGGTGGATGGATCATTTCAGGAAGGCAGAAGAAAAAGGAAGAGGAAAGGGAAGCCATAGGATTGTTTTGGTCAGTTGTTCACCTTTTTGATTCTGCCTCTCCTTTTTTTATGAGGCTATGAAAACAATCAGGTTCCCTGTCAGGGCTTAAGTACAATACAGTCTTCAGTAAGAATGTCATGGTCCTTTGCCAGGCGTGGTGGCTCATGCCTGTAATACTAGCACTCTGTGAGGCTGAGGCAGGAGGATCACTTGAGGTCAGGAGTTCGATACAAGACCAGCCTGAGCAAGAGCGAGACCCTGTCTCTACTAAAAAAATAGGAAAAAAAATAGCTGGGCAACTAATAATAGAAACGAAAAATTAGCTGGGCGTGGTGGTACACACCTATAGTCCCAGCTACTTGGGAGGCTGAGGCAGAAGGATTGTTTGAGCCTAGGAGTTTGAGGCTGCTATGAGTGAGGCTGATGCCACAGAACTCACTCTAGCCTGGGCAACAAAGTGAGACTCTGCTCAAAACAAAATTAAAAATTTAAAAAATAAAAAGAATATCATCATCCTTCTAACAAAAAACATCTTTCATATTAGCTGAAATTTCTTAGCAACAGATTCTTTTTTTATAGAAGTAAAAAGAAAATATTTAAAAATAAAAATGTTTGATATCAACATATCATCATATTGGCGATTAAAAGAAAAAAGAAAACACGTTTGAGAGAGGTGGAGCTGACCTATGACAGAGAATGCATTTTTAATCAGTGTAAATGATGACACAGCACCTTTCCCCTTTGCTAGAAAGTCATGAGATATTCTTAAGTGGGGGTGAAATAAAAAGGTACCTTGAAAGGACATAAGAAAGATGAACAAAGAATGGAGATCCCCAAAACCAGTTTTTCTGATTCTATAATTTACCTGTTTTTTGTCAATCAAGAGAATAGGGCACATAGATGCTTCTCACAGAAGCATTTCATACCTACGTGTGTCTTTGGAGAACCAAGGCCTCCCCCCGCAAGGGGGACTAAGGCACAGAGGCTGGGTTACTAACAAGGTCAGCCCTCTCTTCATTGTGCTTAAATCTTAAATGCAAATGCCGGTTTGCAACTGAGACTCCACGTATTTCAATACTGAAATCTTCATAATCAATCAGTTTCCTTTGTTTTAAATCAATTGCCTAAATGCCATCACTTCTGGGCATCAAAAAAATTTCTTTGTACCAGAAAACATTTGCCAGAGAAAATGAGTCATCATTTCAAATAAATCTCTAGAGGTCAAAATGGTTTATTTTAGCCATTAGATTTTCATGTGGTTCTTCTTAACCACATGTTGTTATTACCCTTGTATTTAAAAAAAGTGCTTAGAATAAAATCCAAAATATCACTGGTTTCTGAAAATGCAATGTTCAAAACTTGAATTTTTAACAATGACTTCTTGTCCTTTTAACAGTATCAAGAACAATTGCTTTATGAGATTATTACTTAGCATCCTTAAATTTGGTTCCATCATAAAATGCATTTTAAAATCTTTACAGTGTGTATGTATCATATATGTACAGATACATAATGTACGTTTAATTCAAACAGAACTTGCTTATGAGCAGCATTCTATAGCATCTATTTATTTTTATTTATTTTTCTCCTTTTTTGGAAAGAATATGAGACTGCTAACATGGAAGCATATAAAATATAATTGTCCCTCATTACACAAGGGGGTTGGTTCCAGGACCCCCAAATCTACCAAAATCCAAATGTACCCAAATCCATGTGTACCCAAAGTTGGCCCTGTAGAACCTGCATATATAAAAAGTTGAGCCCTAGTATATGTGGGTTTCCTATCCCATGAATACTGTATTTTTGATCCATGTTTTGTTGAAAAATTCTGCATATAAGTGGACCCTCACAGTGCAAACCCATGTTGGTCAGGGGTCAGCTATAAAGAGAATATATGAATAGGTTTCAAATAAAGGCAAAAGGCAAAGAAAGGAAGAATCTTAAGACAACAGAAGTAATTGGTACACAACAATGTGTCTTGTAAGTTTTACAAAATGGTCTCTATAATACAATAAATGATTGATTAATAATATAGTGAGCATGAACAGCCACTAAATTTGGACCTCACAGTTGTTTCAGAGATTATAAACAGTACAAGTGAATATAAACATTATCCATTCCAAAATTTGCATCTTTCACAAGACAAATGTGTACTATTTTCTTTGGCAATGGCACACTTTCTTTTTCTGCTATTTTGTTTTATAAGAAATATTTTCCATGGGCACTTTATTTGTAGAAACATATAACCAGGTTGCCTAAGGGACGGTGGGTCCAGAATGACTGTGGCTAATTGTACCCACGATGTACACTTGGACAGAAGATTTAAGCACTTCAAGAAAGAAGCAACAAAAATAATTAACATTTGTGCATTATTGGGTAGCTTTCACATAACTTCTACATAAAATAGTTTGTATAATCTTAAAATTCTTGAAAAGCAATGATGTTATTACTTTCATTTAATGTTTGAGGTTACTGAACTTAGAGCTCTTGAGCAATTTACCCAATTAGGTGAGGAAAAGATTTAGGACTCAAATTCAGATTGCATGATTTCAAATTTTATAATCTTTTCATTTACCTATCCTGACTTTGAGGAAACAAGTTATACTTTTATTCTGAATGTGTCATTTACGTTTTTAGTTTACACTGAAAAGTTTTTCTTCTGAATTTTGATCACAGGTAAGTATGTCTTGGTGCATTGAGAAGAATTTCATTAGTACATAAACTTCACCCAAGAAATTCTGAGTATGAAAAGTAAGTTGAGTTTCTTGTATCCACTAAGGTGACTTAAAAGATTGTTTTTCATGTCTTAGTGTGTGTATGAATCACTGGGTCTTGTTAAATACAGACTGTGGTTCAGCAGAGTGGGGCCTGCTACTGCCATCAGTCCTTGCATTTTCTATCATGCCAAGTAGATCTCTGGAGTTCCCCGACAGAAGGTTTGTGTAGTGCTTTTCCATTTATGGATTTTAGTATAAAATATCTCCTTTGAGAATTTCACAGCAACCTTGTTTAATGTGTAGGCTATGAATTACTATTATTGATCTCATTTTGTCAACAAAACTGAGCCTTTCAAAGAGGTCAGTGGGTGGTCAGAACATTCAGCTGGCTGGAAAGGCAATTTAAAGTCACACTAACGGCTAGATTTCTGATTCTAAAGCTCTTTCCACCATCTTACCATGGCCTTGGAGAAAGTGCTGTGATACTTCTTCATGCACCCAGGACACTGCGCATCAGCAAATGCAGTTCGCAGAGTGGCGCGGCCCTTACACTGGAAAGCTCAGAAACTTCTCAGAGCCCCTGCTACACAAGTTCCAGTTCATTCCCTTTCAAGAGAAAGCGGTAAAGTTCTGGTTTCTGGTTGTGCTCTCCCCCAGGCCCCCAAGGGTGGACTAGAATCATGCTAAATCGGTCCTGGCTCATTGCTGTGAACTCGTATCACAGTCAAACGCCTGAGCAGCTGCTCCTCACTCATCCTTGTGTTTCTCTCTGTCAGTCTTCATTTAGACTTTATTCAACCTCATCTCTTTCCCGGATGCCATTTAACCCCAATCTCAGTCCTCCCTTATCTCTTAT
>CAUYRT010060706.1:0-73391 GCA_963574885.1 Lepilemur ruficaudatus
CTGTAGTCCCAGCTACTTGGGAGGCTGAGGCAGGAGGATTGCTTGAGCCCAGGAGTTTGAGGTTGCTGTGAGCTAGGCTGACGCCACGGCACTCACTCTAGCCTGGGCAGCAGAGTGAGACTCTGTCTCAAAAAAAAAAAAAAAAAAAAAAGTGAATCAAATGCCTCTACATACTTAAGAACAGGCTATGCTGGCTTCTGAAGTCCCACCATATTGAAAATATTTCATATTTGCTTTGATAGTTAAAGTATGGCTGTAATAATATTCTAAATGTTAGAAGCTTCCAGGTAATAAACCTAAAGTTATATGTATTTTTCATGCAGAAATTAATGTAAATTATTATCGTATAATATAGAATGCTTTTGACCATTCTTTTATGCTGTAGCAATTAAAACAAAATAATTGTTTATTAATGCTTTTCTTTAATTTCATTTAAATTGAAATAGCAATTACTATTTATATTATAATAATAGAAATTAACACTTTATCACTTTATTGAATTATATAAATTTTTAACTGTAGTGTTTAATTTTGTATTACCTCATGGAATTCATGAGTTTCTGTATCTAAGCTTATATGTAATTTGTTAATGATAAAATTGAAACTCCTATGAGATTTTGAATAATTCCCTTATTCTGTGATAGTTGCATTTTTGAGTTTACGAGGATTAGGACCAAAGTCACTCTATTATTTATTAATTATAATCAGTTTAGGGTTATATTTAAAAACACCAAGTATAAAAAGCATTTTGACCATTAGTATTTTAAGAGATAAAAATTTCAATATGATAAATTACTCTTGGCTGGCTTATGTTCTATTTAATTTTTCCAGACCTTTTCTTTCTGAGACAACTTTCACTAAGCATTAGTGTATTCTTTTCTCTGTCCCTCTCCCCTCCCCGCTCCTCCTCTCCTCTCTTCTCCTTCTTTTCTTTTCCTGAAACAGAGTCTTGCTCTGTCACCCCTGCTAGTGCTAGAGTACAGTGGCATCATCATAGTTCACAGCAACCTCAAACTCCTGGGCTTAAGTAATTCACCAGCCTCAGCCTCCCAAGTAGCTGGGACCACAGGTGTACCACCATGCTTGGCTAATTTTTCTATTTTCTGTAGAGATGGGGTCTCACTCTTGCTCAGGCTGGTCTCAAACTGCCTTCAAGCAATCTTCCCCCTTGGGCTCCCAGAGTGCTAGTGTATTCTTTCTAACCATTCAATGAACAAAATTCCCATTGCTTAGTTTTGGAATAATTTATTCCTCAAAATTTAAATATTTTTTACAATTAAATATCAGGTAAAGAAATACATAACAAACAATTATCTAAGAAAAAGTGAACCTCCATTAATTTGCAGAAGTATATCATGGTATGAAGCATGAATTTTATTTGAACACTTAATAGAAAATGGTTTCTAACATGTTAACAGAAAAATGGCCCTCACTAAGAAAAAGTCAATTAAAGGAGCACAAGTTTTATGGAATTCACTTCAGAAACCAAGAACATTTCCTATATATTAACACTTTTAAAGAGCAATTGAGAAAATTTATCTACTGTTAGATTATATGACATTTAGTTTTGTTTTCTAAATGAGTGATAGGATCAGAAAGACAAAGGCATACTATTGAAGGACTCAATTTTATCTTCATTTCTGTGGTATTTACTTGAGAAAGCTGCTCTTTGAGAACAAAATCATCTTACCAAGATCTACAGAATTGGGGCCATTGTGCCAATCTGCTTTTGCAAATTACAGTTGCCACATGGTAAGGAGTAATACAGAAATGAGAAGTTCCATCATCACCAAAAAGCACTTATTAAATATGTGGCTGAATATCTTCATTTCCTGTGTGAGATGTTCTCATTTATTTTCATGAGATAAACTATACATTGTAGAAGTCCTAAAGCATATTATTTAATACAATACTAATAAACTAATACATCAAGTATGAATAAAGGGCAAAATGGACAGCATTAAACCAGTACTTGAATGGACTGTGAAAGGAAAACATCAAGATTAGTGTGTTTTAAGAGAGGAGATTAGAGGACTCGCTGTGGGAGTCCTAGGTTCATCCAGGGCCAGAGAACATGTCCCGTGATCCTCTGAGAAATACTATGTAAGGGTCTATGAAGGAGGGTTGTTTTCAGCAACACAGAACTGAGGTGCTTTGCTTGTATTGTATTGCTTGTTCTCCGATCAGTACTAATGAGTAGTACTGTGACAGTAACCTGAAAACTAATCTCTAGCTCCGAAATCTCTAAGGGTTTTTCTTTACCAAGAATCGTGTGGGAGTTTGTATAAAAACTCAGATTTCTGAAACCCACCCCCTAAAACTTAGTTTCAGTACATCTGAGACAGGGCCCAGGCGTCTGTATTTGAGCCAGTACTCCAAGTGGTTATAAGGCGAATGTTCCAGAGTCCAGAGTTTGAGGCTGCCGTGAATTATCAAAAGTTAATACCACATGACATATTTAAAAATATTTTTCTTATGTTTATGCATGTCCTTTTTTTTTACAGATTAATCAGTAAGGGATACCAGTAGATGAGCTATTTGATGTATTTTTTTCTTATATCTATCCCAGTGTGCTCCAGCAAGATAGTGTGGTATACCATTCGTTCAGTAGTACTTTACAACCGTGTCTATAAAACAGTCCTAGGCCACAAGTAAAACTTTGTCTTTGAGCAGTCTCAGCCACTTCACATTTTACCCCATATTCTGGAATTCTGACATTTGTATTCAATACTATTGTTGAAAAGAGTTGTCACACTACCTACACATTTTGCCCTTTCATGAACAACAAATTGACCCTGCAAGAGGAAAATGTGATATTTGAATGAAGATAGAATGCCTTCTCTCTGCCATGATTCTATTTTAGTTCTGAGCTTATTCATTAAGATCCTAGAACAATTTTCATTATTAACTTGTATTCAGTACTTATAGTCATTCGTCTCCTTGTATATCTTAATTAGTGGTTTTGATTTTGTTTACCCTGTCACTTTTTAAATTTGCAAGTTTTTAATATATGCAACTTGTGGATAATTACAATCTTAGTAAAATAAATGTTGTTTTACTATTGTCACTTAGGTCTTTAACTCTTAGGGAAGTCTGGTGCTCTGAATGGAAGTGTATCCATGGCAACCTGGCAGCCAACTTTTCAATTTATTAACGCATATAAAGACAGTTTATTTCAGGTTTAAAATAAAAATCTTGTTATTTAATTAAAGCACAGGTAAAGAACAACTTGTTTCATTTCTAGGCCTTAAACTCATCCAATTAATCACCATTATTATATACCTGTTTCAAGGTTACTAATAGAGGAAATACTGGTATTTTTTGTATCCTAAAAGATCTATAGTGTGTAACTCCTTCACTCAATATTTTTTGAAGACCTTTGTGACAGATCTAGCTCATGCTAGGGTTACAAACAGAAATGGCATTGTCACTTCTTGATGGGGTCTCTAATACTTTCCTTTCTTGTGTTCATAGGTTAATTAACCTTTGAGTTATCATTTTTAGTTGTTTTATTTCTTTTCTGCTGGAAACTATAACAGATTTAAATTCTGGGTAATTCTGGAGAATCTCCATAGAAAAGAGTTTTTGCTCGTCAAATAACATTTGAATACTTGGTACCCAAATTTTATAAGCCCTGTCAACCTCCTTCATCTGTCCTTAACAAAACTTTGTATAAACAGTTATTAATATAAAAATAGCAGGCTTAGGTCTTTTCTGCAGTATGCCAAATTTTGAGTCTCAAATAGGACTGAAGGTACGTGATTGCTAAATGCAATCAAAACAGAGCTCTTTCTCATGTTGGTGGTTGTCCACTAGAGGGCAGCACTGCTTTTTATCTGACTGCTTTGAACCCTGCAGGCTCTCTGAACGAATGCGGACCTCAGTTTTTATACAGAAAACATACTTGGCTATTTCAGAAGTAACCAAACTGCACAGCTGATTTTTACTTAAAAACATTCTGTATTTAAGTTTTATTTAATTTCACCATTTATGAGGTAGTATCCTCTAATGAAACAGTCTTACGAATTGGAATATATCATTTTATGTAAAAATGAAAGAAAAGTATTCTTGGTGGTTTTCCTTCTGGGTTGACAATTTTGTAAGGAATCAAAGAGAATGGGGTAAGGACTTACTTGTTCTACAATTGGTTTTCTCTTGTTAACCCCCGTCTCACCCCACCCCCACCAAACAGACAAACTAGAAATGCTCTGAAATAACTGGAATGTTTTATGTCTTCTTTGAGGAAGTGCACTTAGGTTTTTTAGCTTTCCTGTATAAAGAAAGAGAATGCATCACTGACCTAATAGTGTGGGGAATAATTTTTTATACCATGTCTAAAGACTAGAATAGAAAATAGAGAGTCCTAAATTATGATGGTAGCTTATTTTTTATTTTAACTCTTATCCTGAATGTTAGAAGAAAATATTACGATGTTGTTGGGCAATTAAAAAAAAATAGGGGAAAATACATTGCTTTGGATAAATTCTCTAAACTTGAATATCACGTGTAAATGCTTTTTCTCTCCTCACTGTTACTTCAGTAGTGTAATGGGCTTAACTTTAGAATACAATTTTATAGTCAACAAAATGGAATTTTTTACAACTTAGAAATTCTCTGCCTATTTAAAATGTTCTACTATATTAACTCAAGGTAATAAGGATTTATAATTTTAAATCCTGTGGAAGATAACAATTCAAATCACCATGCTGTGGTATTGATGTTTAGGAGGCTTATTCAAACCAGTATTTCTTACATATAATGATTGTGCGACTTCATTACACATTTGTCAACTTTGGACTAATTATTTTTATACAGCTAGGGCAGGGCACTGCATCTTGTGATCGTCTTTCTTACTAATAGGATTCTATCTGCTTCAGCAGGCAGTAATTGAAGGCTTCATGTACAGAGTAGGGAAAAAAAAAAGTTTTAGCCTGAGTGGGCCATTGTCACAGCTTCTGGTAACCAGTAGAACAGAAAGCACAAGAAAATTGAACTCAGAATAGAAAAATCAGAAACCAGGAAGACTATCCAAGAGAAGAAAAAGCATGTCTTAGAGCTGTTGCATTAGTATAGCAAATCTGTTTCCGTGTAAAAGAAATTTGTTTGTGACTATGCTGGAGATTGATGCAGCCTGTTAGATAAATATTTTTAGATTCATGTTATACTATTAGCAATTCTAATTGTTGGAACAATTGAGTTATAGGATTTCTTTCCTTCTAACAAAGAACATTTATGGTGGTTCATAGCCAGTTTGTCACAAATCTTTAAAAAGTGTGGTTTAAGTGCATGAGGGAATAAATCTGTGTATTATAGATAATACATTTATTCAGTTTTATTGTTGCTATTTGACCTATTTTTATAATTCTGACAACAGTTAAAACAAAATAACTTTTTAAGATGAGTGAAACATTTTTTCATTTAGTTTTGGCAACCAGCTTGTTTTGTCTTTTTCTTAAATCTTAAGAAATCTTATAGGCTTCAAAGATTAAATGTCAATTGCTAGAGATAATAGACAAAGAGACATTTAATAAGATGAAATACAGATATATCCAAACAGTTTTACCTTCTCAGTTGGTGATTACAAACAGCGAGTGCTTGGTGGGAGAATGAAATGAAAAATTATGAAAAATACCTAGATGGTATCCTTTTAATAACATGGAGCCCATCGTACATAGGCAATACATCTTTAACTGTCATGCCACTTATTTGTTCTCATTTGTGGTGTTCCTGGTTTTCTAGGTTGATTGGTCTCCCAGTAGCCCCTCCTTGTGTTACAGCTCCATTCAAAAAGATTTCGTATTTTTCATTGCTAGTGTCTCTTCAGGGAGTAGCAGGTAGGGGATATTTAACATGTTTTAAATCTTTAAAGGCAGAAATATAAAATATGACAGGGAAAGTCAAGACACTTTGAATTACAGAATACTACAAAGCCAAGTACACCATTTTAGGAAGGAAAAAACTTCCTTAATTTATCTGTTGACTGATAAAAACAAATTATTAAAGGTGCATTTTTGTATATATTAAGAGAATGCGTGTGACTTGGAATCAGAATGCTTGGATTCAAATTTCTGCTCACCCGTTCACTAGCTGCACGTCCCTGAGCAAATTCTTTGACTTCTATGAGCCTCAGTTTCCTCATCTATAGAGTGACCTGCCTCATAGGATTAAATGAAACAATGCAAGTGAAGTACTTAGAACCCACTGCCAGACACACAATGAGCACTTAATAAATGATAGCTACTGTCATCATTATAGTGACCAAAAACTTCTCGTGCCTTCTGAAAAATTTTTGTCATGGTGTCATCTTCGTTTGAGGCTAAGTATAGAGGTTCTCGATGTCAGCCATTAAGTTTAATATATAAGCTGACTTTATAATCAATGTTTCTGACATCCAAAAGCTAGCTATTTATTATTTATTAACTAGTATTCTTTCCATAACTATCTTTTAAATGTACGTTAGAGCATAGCTTGTTCAGGAGTTAAATGATTAATAAATTTTGGAGGGTGGTTTTTGCCTTTCATGGGCCAAAACAACCAAATTGTGATCATGCTGTGTTCCAATTAAATATATCCTTTCTGAACTGTGAAATGAGAATGTCAGAACATCTGATCTTCTAGTCTTCTGCTTTAAAACATTGCTTCTGCCATTTGTGGCCACTGCAACATAGAGACCTAGTTAATAAAGGCAGTAGCTTTTACACCAGCTAACAGATTTTGTTGCTAGGATGATTTTGCTTAGCGTGTTTCCACTGCAGTGTAAGCAAATGCCTCTTTTCTTTCATGCCCCTATTCTTTATAGTACTGAGGATTTTGTGGTAATAGGATTTCAAAAACATGTACAGGATACTAATTTTAATCTCTGTAAACATACTGACACCAAAATTGGCATTTGTCTCTGCCACGTTTGTATTAATTGTAACATTGACTCTTAAGTTTTTTTTAATAGAAAAGAGATAAAATGTACCTTGGGGCTGTGCAACCCTGAAATTCAAACAACAGTGCTTTTGTGTTCTATTCAGACATAATCTCCTTCTCTATGGTCCCAAGGCACAAGTGTTAAGTAAATAAAAGGACTAACTAATAAGACTATTGTTTACATAATTATAACCCTGTCAGAAATAGGGACCTCTGTTGAAATATTTGTTGAATGAATTACAGAGATGATGACCAAATTTGTGCGGAAAGTTGCATAAATGAATGGGGAAGCAGAGCCACCTCGTATTCTTTGGGAACATGGGTTAACGGAAATATAGAAACAGCATTCTCCTATGAAGAGAAAGGCCTTAAAAATTTAGACAAAAGGAATGCATAAACCTGTACGGAGCTATAGGAAGAGAGAACGCACTTGGGGGCTGGTGAGCTTTGTGTTCTCTCAAAGATGAAATTGAGGTACCCAGTTCCTGATCTCTGGTGTGCACATCTAAAAAGCAGATTGATGTGTATGTTAAGAGGTTTATAAAAACCTCTTTAAAAACATTTATATGATTTATATTCCTAAACTGGCTACCTATAATTGCTTCTCTCAGTAGGAAAACTGCTCTGTCAGATTCCTTGCAAGTTTTCAGCTTATTTGTAGAGAGTACACAAATAAATGACTAGGAAGGTTTCTGACATATTTTGTCAACAACCCATTAGCTAACATTTTAAAACACAAATTCAAAGTGTTGATAATATTTTCAATTTGGTAAAATTAGCATATTTGTTTTGCTTTTGATGCATTATTCTAATTATTGTAGGGAAACCGATTTTCATGATTTCATTTAGGCCAAAAATGGCTTGTTTGATTTCAGAAAAATACATCTAATGTATTATGAGATCGTGATGTCATTTTTAAAAACTCAAAAAAGAAATTACTTTTCATTTAAAGAGAATCTGCTTCCTGCTTAAGTGGCTAATATTTTAATTAAGTCGGGAGTGAAGTTTTTCTGAGTGTCTCCTGATAAACTCCCTCTTTTATGTTGATGGTAATTAAACAGATCCCTGAGGAGGCCGTGGGCTCTGTGCAAGGCCCATGCTAATTGTCAGACATGAGACACTGACCAGTTGGTTTGCTCTTGAATAGTCCGCAGCGTGCTGTCAGCACGGCAGTTTTATTTTTATGTATTGTGAGCTGTTGTCAGGGCTAACTGGGTGCCATTGTGGCTGAAGATGTTGCGCAAATTGAGGCAGATGGCTCAGATTCAGACACGTGTCATACAGAAAGGGGAAAGGGGATTGGCCCTGCAAAGTGGGGTCACAGCAGGTCACAGACCTGCTCCACACTTGTTAGTGTTTTCAAAAGCTCATGTGCAGCAACTTTGTTTTTCTCCAGTCATCCCTGCAATCAAACCCCCTCCCCACAAAAATGTCTAGAACATGCTCTGTGTGGAAAATGGAGGCTTGGGAGCTTCCCGTCCTCTTCCTTCACATCTCTTGGGCTCAACTGTGCATGCAGAATGAATTAGCAGGATTGACAGAAGTTCATTGTGCCTCCAACGGCTTTTCAGTCAATTGCAGTGCTTAAAAGGCTAGTTTTGCTTTTAATTCCATGTAATTAGTAGGTTCTTCATGTCTTGGAATTTAGTTATAGAGCATTAGACCTCAAGTTTCCTCTATTCTATTCTGAAGAAAAAAAGGATCTAATATTCTAAACATTAAAAAAAAAAAGGGAGGGGAGTGTGAGGTTGCACTTAGCTGTCACGTGATTTTGTTTCATGTCACCATTAACATTAGAGATTGAATTTGAATATTTTTACATGAGTGAATTCATTGAAACTTAGTAAGAATTTTATAATGTGCATAAAATTATCTAACTTCTTGCATAATCATTTTCAGATATGAGGAATTAAAATTTCAAGCTCTTTGAGAAAGGTACCTTTTCTTAACACGTTTTAAAGATAAAAATACAGTGGCTTATTTTAAATGGCCTTATGCATGGTGAAATGTTAAATATCAAATGAATGAATGATTCTCAAATATGTCCTAATGGAGAATTGTTCACATGCATCTATTGTTCAAACTAATAAATAAAATAGACTTACTTTTCCCATTTTGTTTTAAAGATGCACTAAAATTACCTGCTTGTGGTAAGCATGGGCTGGGCAGTTTATTGATTTTTCAAAAGAATGCTTGGCTTTTGGGTTTTCAGCAGTAGGGAACCTGTAGTAAATTATTTCATTTGAGAAAAAAGAGTTATTTTAAACCTATTTGAATTTATGCTGTCTCCTCTCCGCCTCCCCCCCACCCCAATGATAAAAGGTCTCTCTCATTTTTTTCTTCCAGATTTGCAGCTAAAACTGTGCACAGTGGGTCATTGATGCTAGTCACAGTGGAACTGAAGGAAGGCTCTACAGCCCAGCTTATCATAAACACTGAGAAAACTGTGATTGGTTCTGTTCTGCTGCGGGAACTGAAGCCTGTCCTGTCCCAGGGGTAACCTGCTTGCATCTGGACTTCAGAATCTGGCACATAACAAAAGTGCCTGGCATCCACTACTGCTGCCTTTCATTTATAATAATAGCCCTTCCATCTGGCAGTGGGGGAAGAATACACTCTTGACATTCTTGTCTCCTGCTTTAGAATGCTAGTGTGTATCTATCATGTATGCAATACTTTCCCCCTTTTCGCTTTGCTAACCAAAGAACATATATTTTACTGTCAGTTATCTCCACTCTCGAATCCATGTGGCATTTTCTCTGTTCTGCTACTTCTTTTGGCCTTCTTGTCTTCCTTCTCTCTTTCAGCAATGATGGACATGAATCAAATATTTAAAGTTCATTGGAAATCATCCTCCCTTCAGCAAATAAGCAAAAATTAGCAAAGAAATAGTCTAAATGCCCTCTCAGCTTGGTATGTGAAAATGCGATAGCATACTTTTGAGAATATATGCAAAAACATGGCCTCTGCAAAATGTTGTTCTTTGAATTTCCTGGTCTTGTAATTGGTAATTGACCACTGTCATCATGAAATTATCTCGGAATAATAAGATAAATAAACTAGCATATGAATAGCGTTCATCTTTGCATTCTTAATGAGAAACTATTTATAATCCTAAAGTTTATATGCTAATGTTTCTTTAGTCTAAAGTAAATAGTTTGAGTATTATATTACACAGAGAAGCACTGGGGTTTGGTTAGTAAAAGAAAAAGCACTTTTGAACCAAATTGTGTTATAGAGTAGTTAACTCCAAAGGAAAAAAATAGTATGTTTAATAACAAAAACAAAAATCTTCATGTTGCACAGCCTAAACAAGAGCGAGACCCCGTCTCCACTAGAAATAGAAAGAAATGAATTGGCGAACTAAAAATATATAGAAAAAATTAGCCGGGCATGGTGGCACGGGCCTGTAGTCCTAGCTACTCAGGAGGCTGAGGCAGAAGGATCGCTTGAGTCCAGGAGTTTGAGGTTGCAGTGAGCTAGGCTGACGCCACGGCACTCACCCTAGCGCGGGCAACAGAGTAAGACTCTGTCTCAGAAAAAAAAAGAAAAATCTTCATGTTGCAATATAAAACCTCTTTCCATGCAATTTTGATCTATTAGTAGAGATCAGAGTATAAGGCCTATTATACCTGCTGAATAAATCTTTGAATTTCATTTTTCCTTTACAAATCTTGATGCCTAACTTTAATAGAAACAAATGTAAACTTGTAGAGAAATTTAAAAATAGCTATATGATCAATATATTAACATTTTTCCCTAGAGTATTTATTTTATTTGCTAACTTAGGCAAGTTACTGTTTTTATTAAGATTATTCTATAATCAGAAAACTTTTCTAATACTTTTATACCTTTTTAAAACTAGTTGAAATATTATTTTCTTTCTGATACAAGGTAATGAGCTTTAGAATCCTATAAGGTAGTCAGTTCCCTTCATATAGAGCCACATAAATAATGATTTTTAAAAGGGAAAAAGGTATACATGGAAACATTATAGTACATATTCAAAGAGTAGAAAGAAAAGAATGCAACATTCTTGGTACATACATATTGAGGAAAACAAAACAGACTGGACAAATTATTTAAATTTTCAGGCTTGTGAGGTGGCAAAAATGAAATTGTTAAATTTTTCTGCTGCTGAAACACAGCAGTGAATCTGGGGGAAGAGAAGTATTGCTGTAGAGGCCACACAGGAGCCTGAGATGCTGGGCTCATATACCCAGGAGCACCTGTGTAGTTGGCATTTCCATTAGTTAACCCTATTTCTTGGGGCTTCATAACTTTGGATTCTAAGTCAATAACTTTGAAATATTATACAGATTTTGACAGGCTAAATACCTGTTTTCTGGGGGGAAGAAAAACACAGATTATCATCAGGCCAAGGGAAAAGTACGTGTTGTGATTTACAAAGATTTTTATTTTCCTTAAATTAGGGCACTCATCTTTAAAAATAGGTCCCACATTTGTATTTTTTTTTAAACTAAAGAAATTTCAGTAAGACTTTACTTTTGAATAAGTTATTTTTGGCTACTAACTTTTGGATTTAAAATCTACATTAAATAATAATTTAATGTAGTATGAACCAGTGAATAATATGTATCAATTGTAGTGTGAACTACCAGTTGAAATCATTTTAGCATCAGTAGCTTAGTATCATTAAAATATTTTTTTGCATGAATCAGAAAAACTACCAAAGACCCAAGTTTAAGGTTTGGTTTTTTTTTTCTTTTTTGGTACAGGGATTCAGAGTTCCTTGCCTCGTATTTCCTTTAACTTTATCATAATCCATGATTATCTTTAAATTGTTCCATTGAGTCGAGTTAGTCAATGTTGAATTCTTAATTCTAGCTATATTTTTTCATTTTAATGTTCACTTAATGGGACATTTTATGTATACCAATCTTGAAGAATGACTCTCACAGTATATTTCAGACCGAGCCTCATTTTTGATATCAAAATACATTTGCTTTATTTATCATAAGAAAAGGGTAGTTTTTTTGTGTGAAGAGACTGTAACAATGTACTTATCAAATAAAAATACTATACACTTGCCCTTCCCAATAACTGTTTGCAAACATATGAATATAATAGCTTACAAAAAGTTTGCCCTTACAATCTGTGTTTCTATTGCTAAGAATTTAGATGTTACATTAGGAGATAAGAATCCAGAATGATGAATAATACAAAGGGGAATTTTAAAAAAGAAAAGTTGGACTACTTAAGAAAAACCTAAGGTCTTTCCCCTTCTTTTTTCCCTCCCTGTAATCTCTCTTACCTTATAGGGAATTTTCTTTAAAAGAAGAAAAAAAATTCTCTTTTCACATAATGAGAAGGGGAAACGAGCCCTATGTTATAACACAAAATTAGCAGAGCCTTGCTCTTCCCTTTCTATGGAAAGACTGTATCCACCATGAATATGAAGAACTGCCTGGTCAGGGGTACAGTTAAATGTAAGTCATGCCACACACCCACCCAAGACACCTACAATCTAATTGGCAGTAAACATAGAAATGGCAATGTGGACTTGCCTAAGTCAGGGAGCCCTGGCTTGCAAACACATTTTTGCTTACACACTGATACAGGCTTGCCTCCTCCCTGCCCCCAGCTCCCACTGCCTTGGGGTGCCACGTTGAGCAGCTTTACGTGAGCAGGTGAACCCGTCTCCTCACTTTCATGGCCTCCTTACACAGGTGACCGGGCCAGGCTGGACAGCCATAGGGGACACACTTTTTTCTTCCATCAATTGGAGGTCAGTTCAGTGAAAGACTTAGTTTCTGACTGTTGTTATTTTTTTAAATCCTCTTCTTTCTTCCCTTCTGCCTTCCAACTTGACTTACGGCCTCAGGAAAAGTTCTCATGATCACTTTCACTCTCTTCCTGAGATTTGGGGAGCAGAAAGCAACACAAAAATCAAGTGTTCATAATGGTCTTAGATGAATGGAAATTGTGTTTAATAGAAAAATACAGCTGTGGCTGGACCGGAAGATCCTTTTCTGAATCTTCCCAGAGTCCCCAGGGCCTTTCTTTATGTGACTGCCCACCCCACAGCATTCAACGTGCTGAACGAATGCCTTCCTCTCTTCCTATTTTGGTAACGTTACTTTTTCTTTTTCCAGCCACTTGTCAGCTGTATTATGGAGTAAGCAGAATTTTATGATCTGACCTGGGAAGTTAACCACCATGTGTAATTGTTTTCTGAGGAAAAATGCTTTAGATTCCGCATGATCACTTGACCAACACAGTTGGAGCATAGCTGTTTGAAAGCCGAGGTGGTTTGTGAGAAACGTTGTAAGGCAGCGGCGTGACTGATTTTGTCAGACAGCACCAGTGAGTGCCATTGGGTTTAGGGGAAGGAGTGATCGGTGGGCTGGAGAGGTTTCAGAAGGTTCAACTGAGGCAGTGAGACTAGCTAGGTCTAAAAAATGGGGTGGCATTTAGAAGAAAAGGGAGTTTCTGGGCATGGCAGAAGGGGGAATATATTATTCTCAGCTGAGGCTATCTCTTAAAAATGTTTTTAAAATACGTTTGTACAAAAAGCAACATTGGCCACACACCAGAACGTGATGTGTCCCCTGCCCCTCCTTGCCTTTACGTCTCCTCTTTCCTCTCATAGAGTCTCTCTCTGCCAAGGCCCTTCCCACACCTCCACTCCAATGGCCTGTGGTGGTTTGGAGGAGGAGCGAATGGTTGAGATGTCATGCATGGGAACATGCTGCGCTTGCAAACACTGTAGAGGCGGAAAAGAAAGATTGGGACCCATTGAAGTGGAGATGAGGAGAAAATCAGGAACTCGTTGGTTTTACTCGCTTGCTTGTAGGCCAATTTTAGATATTTCCTTGGGGATTTTAGTTATTTCCTGTGTCACTGCAGGTTCTAAAACGAGTCTTTTCAGACTTAAAGTGGCTAAAGAATATTAAACTCCATTATTATCTATTTACTAGTTAAGTGATTGTGAGTTGAAGTGATACTAAAATTTCTCATCTCCCCTCATGTTTGTCTTTCTCTGGAGTCAGTTTTATGTACAAAGTCTCTTCTGCATGTAATTCCTAGCTAATTCAGTAAATATGTACACCGAAGACCCCCAAGCCCTCAGAACTCAAATATGGAATTATTGCAACTGACTCAAATCTTTTATTTCTCTGGAGCAGATTAAGATGAGAGGAACCTGTCTTTAGGTTCCTGACAGAGACATTGGTTTCTCATCTACAACTTTGAGGGCCAGAGACAACAAAGATCCAGATTTATTTTATTTATTCATGTATTTATTTATTTTTGGAAACTCCCTCTGTTGCCCTGGCTAGAGTGCAGCATCATTATCATAGTTCATTGAAACCTCAAACTCCTGGGCTCAAGTGATTCCCCTGCCTCAGCCTCCCGAGTAGCTGGGACTACAGCTGCGCACCACCGTGCTGGCTAATTTTTCTATTTTTTGTAGAGAAGAGGTCTTGCTCTTACTCAGTCTGGTCTAGATCTCCTGGACTCAAGCAATCCTCCCACCTTGGCCTCCCAGAGTGCTAGGATTACAGACATGAGGCCCTGTACCCAGCCAAGATCCAGATTTAAATCTAGAAAAGTCTTTATCGTCAGATCTAGAGATGTTTAGAAAACCTAACCAGTAGATAATTCTGCCAGTAGGCTCAGTTGTATCAGGCTCTGGAGACTGCAGATGCTACATGGGCACTTGGAGAGAACAGGAAACCTCACCTTCACCCTGCTCATTGGCTATATGGGATTGAGGGAGAGGGGAAGCTTACCAAGGAGAAAGTTTCAGAATCTAGTGGGGGAGGGAGGTAGAGGAGATTAGCTTTCTCAAACTGTACCCAAGCAAGATTGTGATTTTCCTTCCTAGAAAAGCATCTTCTCACCCCATATAAGAACATTTTTCTCTTTCTGTTAGCAATAGGATGAATGAGGAGTCTTGTTTTATGATAGAGTCAACCATCTCCGGGGATAACCGTAAGGACTTAAGACCAGGACCTACAAAAAGAAAAATGTTAAATTCTGCCTCTGCAAAGTGGTTAAAAAACAGGTTGTATGAAGCGAGGCCCCTCGGCCTAAATTTAAAGCCCATTTCTGATGAGTTCATTTTTTTTATGCTTATTTCACTTTGTCAATAAACCGTGTATAAAATTAGGAGTGGCAACCGAGGGTGAAGTGGGAGCTCAGACGTGCTGACAAGGGGAGGTACCATGCAAGTTTGGGGGAACCAAGTGTCCTCGCCACTTAAGGTTTGATTTCTGGGTCTTAGCAAACGGAGCAGTGCGAGAGGCCTCTTTCCAGCCTCTCACGGAAATGCTCGTCACTCAAGGGCACCCTTGCCTTGACCCCCGAGTCTTCATTTCGCTCAGGCCTCATCAAAACCAGAGGGCCTCAACGAAAGTATTTTGTAAACAAAGTTACGGGCAGCTCAGTTTTCTAATTGAAAGTAATTATGATTTCTGTGCTGTGGCGTAATTACCTAAAAAAATGTTATTTGATGATTAAGATTCTGGAGTGAATTGTGTTCTTCGGGCGCTTGCACCGCTCCTCCATCGGGGACTGGGTTTCAACGGCGTGCAGCTGCTGGAGTTGATTTACAGTGCTGCGGCTGTGGCTGGTCATAAATAAATCCTCTTATATAGTTGTTATGAACACCTGTTAGATCATCTGTCAGCAAAGCGCTGTTCACATTTATCATGGTGCGGTAGTTATTTTACCTCAATCCATTTCCAACTGACTCAGCCTCCATCGCCGGGTTACTATTACCACACCATAATCGCTCGTTCCCTCTCCATGTTACAACTTGCAGATAAAAGATTTCACTACTTGGCCAAATTTCATAAATAAAGGAGCAGTTCAGTGCAGTAAAAGTTTATTTTTGTCATCATTTGTCACCCCATTATTCTATAAATCAAATGGAATAGCACTATTGCCAGCTCAGGCGTTGCTGTCAGCCTTAGGCATGGAAATGGTCCGTTTCTTCCTTTTAGATGAGATGACATGTCTTTCAGACTTAACTGGCTTATGGCTTTGTTTCACCCATTTTATTTTATTATCCCTTCAGAAAAATCCTTGGGGAGCAGAAAGACTTAAGGAGTGAAATGGAAACAGAAAACAGAGTCTAGCATGCTGCTTAGCTGAATGATCTACGTTTCCCCTACGTCCAGTCGTTAGAAACTTGACCACCGTCCCCGGCTCGCGTGCGGCATCCTTGGCTGAGGACGATTTTCATAAACTTCCAAGGGGGTTATAGTTTCTATTTTGGAAAGGCTATTACAATATAGAGTCACAGATAATGAAATACCTGATGTACATCCCCAGAGATCCTCTCGATTTGACAGGCTTTATGCAAAGAAAAGACTAACTGGTTTCTTTTCTAAAAATGCATTTTAATGGGTCTGAGGCTTTGAAAAGGAATGGTCACCCCCAGAGAGCGTCTTACCCCGGGAGGGAGGTTTGTCGGCTGTGGAGCTTTGGAGGAAGAGTCAAGATTTATTAGCAAGTTGCGAACTCTGTCTCAGGCGTAAGTCTGAGGAAGGGAATGTCCCTTGGTTAAAAGAAGAGGACAGAAAAAGCTAAAGGGATGGGGTAATAGAGAAGGGTTTATAGTTGATATTATACTTCCGAGTTGGTTCTAATTCAAGTTACATTCTTCATAGTCATTATGTAGCTCATAAATTCAATAAAGTGTTTTACTGTTACTATAAAAATGACAGGAGGGGGGTTTTATGTTGTAAGTTTCGTTAGTTGCTCTTCCTGTTTTATGTTGAAGTTCTCAGGCCATTATGTCATTAAACTCCTTGGAGTCTGAAGGGCTCAGGCCCTCCATTTCTTCCCTTCTGCACACTTGGCCAGGACAAGTGTTACCCAGGCTGGGTCAGGTCACCAGAGGCTTAGAGCCAACTGGCTCTGGTGCCGGGAGGGCAGGGCTGTTGGAATCTATTATTTCATGAGAAGTTGCTTCCATCCAGGCAGATGAATAATGAGCAGTGGAAAGGCCTCATGTAGGAGGGAAGCAGACTACTCCAGGAGTTCTAAAAATTCACCCTAGAAAGAACCCTTCGGATCAGGAGGCAGAGGAGGGCTTGCTGGTTGGGGCATAAGTAGCTTGAGGCCCTATGGACCCAGGAACTGTTCTCTGCATCAACAAGATTGGCTTTGGCACTAGACTCTTTGCTAGCTTGTTAACCTTCACATAGCTCTATGTCCTTGATAAAGTTCTAAGCAAATTTAGAGTTGGAATCTTATGGGTGTTTTTGAAAGTAACCACTCTCTTTTGGTTGTTGTCTTCAATTCTAGAAGAAGCAAAGGGCATTTCTGCTCTAGGAAACTTTGCTCTCTCCAGATGTTTGTTTTGAACAGAATATCCACATGGAAACAGCAACTACTAATTCTCTGGCCAGAGTGCATCAGGGCCTTAATCTAAAGCCTCCCATCCATCCAGCTGTCTGGCATTTGCTATTATAGGGCACCAACAGAGAAATGAGGCTGTGGCTTTATCACTGCACCCTGGGTGACAACTTGATTTTCTGCTTTCACCGCAGGCAGCAGCAGCCCAACATGATGGGGCTGTTAATTTGTGCATTTCATGGTGTCTGTCAGGGGGGCTGGGAGAGGAGGGTTTCAGGGGGAAGGGAATGGAGCATGTCCCAGCCGCGGAAGCACCTGTCTGCATTGACGGCACAGAGCACTTCTTATTAGCGTGCAGGTCTCTAAATGCAGCCCAGGGATGACAGCCTGGCATCCCAGCACCCCCACACTGTGACAGGCGCCGGCAGCCGGTCCCATTGTTTGCCCTTGATGAGCATGTCATTAATGGAAATGGAAGAAAGTGAGGGCCACATCAGTATTCAAATAGCCTCTATTCTCTGCCATTCACCCGGCTGGCTCAGCCTGCCACAGATTTCCTTCTGCAAGCTCCTCTTAGACTTTTTTTTTAAACAGATTTATTCCCATTGCATACAAATCCTTTCCATGTTGTTCCTGCTTTCTTCCAATCCTGTGTTTACACCCACCTCTTCAGACTGCATTTAGCTAGATTTAGGAGATTTGGGTTCTTATGTATTGCAAAAGTCTAATTAGCAAGTGTGTGCTGTTCACAGCCAAGAAAATGCAAGTTGCCACTCCTGGAACCTATCTCCTGTACCTCCTGAATCCTGCGTCTCCTCTGGAAAGATGTTGGCTACTCTGGCCCCCCACTCTCAGAGAGATCTACTAGAGCTGGGAAGCACTGAATGAAGAGAATGTGACTTCTTCTTCGAGAGTGGCTTGCATGGAAAACAATACTTCCTTTCTCAAGCTTAGGAAATTAAAGAGAAGTTCAGGAAAGGGCCCAATAGCACACTTCATTTGGAAAGAACTGTGCATCACATGTGATTATTTACAGCCAAGTGGAGAGTGACTGGATCCTAAATACATGTTTCCATCCCTCAGACCCTGTGTTGGTCTGTTTGCTTAATAATGTAATTAGTGCTCAGAGGGAGAATATTGACGCTGCTGCCAGCAGGCATTGCTCTTCCGTGCATTTCCAAACCGCTCCCGATGCCCACTTGGCTTCTGCATCACCTCATTCAGCAGCGTCAGCTGTGCCCCTACCCGTGCGTACTCCTCCCCACACACTCCTCAGAGGCCCCTCTCCTGATATAAGCCCAACTCCACATCCCCCGCCGCCAAGGTTATGTAGTTCCACGTTTGCAAGGTTCACATCTTACACATTCAGATGGACTGTTCCGTGAGGAAGGCAGCTATGAAAGACCACCTCTAATTTCTTTCTGACCTTTTAGTAAGGAAAGGTCAGAGGAACTGCTTGCTGTGCATTTCCCTAGCAGTGTCCCTTACCTGGTATTAATCTGTCAGTGACTTGGGCCTGGACTCCCAAAGACGCTACCCTTCTTCTAACGTGGTCTTGCTGGAGGCTGCACATAGTGCCAACTCTACTGCCTGGAGGTGGAACTCGGGGCTGATACCTCCGCTCTGCAATGTTCCCTTCTTACCCTAGTTGGAGGTGAGACAGTTGTTCTTACTAAGCTGTTTTCTCCTCAAGACACAGAAACTCTGAGAGGAGCCCTGTCTTTGTGTTCCAGTGGTGCCACCTCCTTCCTGCGGGAGGCGCCCTGCCGTGGCACAGCACCAGTGGGCGTCCTCGGAACTGTTCCTATCTGTGGTATCATGGCCCCTCTATGGATTTGGAGCATCTGAAAACAGATTTTCTCAGGTGTTTACCTGACAACCTACAAAATCCCCCAACCCTGCTCTAGTAGAAGCCCAGAGGGGTAATTATGGTTTAAAAAGCCAAGTCGTAAATCGGGCTTTCTCTACTCACTTGCTTTGTAGCTGAGGGAATCCGCAGAGGGCAGTTTAAAAGGAAAAGAAACAGGCTGAGAAGAAAAGAAAGAAAGAAAGAAAAAAAAAACACCAGTGCTTTAGCCTTAGTGTCAGAGTGATGGAAAATAATTTTCACATTTGATTAATTATTAAGAGATCTGTTTTAATAAAATCTAGAGAGAGCATTTTGTGTCTCCACAATTGTTAGCATGACCCGGGACCCCTATTTTGGAGGTGAACAAAAAGCTATTGAGTTATAACAATAAATTTTGTCCCCAAGGGTTTTTGCAGAAGTGGCCACAGGGCTATCCTGACAGATTTAAGGCAAAATCCCACAGCTGACACTGAAATGTGTCAAATCCAGTGGCTTCCCTTGGCAGGTCGCAGTCACTAGCCTCACCCAGACATGTGAATAAAGCAAAATCGTTGACCTAGAAAGAAACCGTATTGGTCAGGGTTTTTCCATCTTATTTTATTTTTTAAATCATTTACCTAAAATATAGATTCAAGTGTTTGGTATTCTTGGTAGCTTACCTATTTCAAATGCAGAAAGTCATCAAGGAATCCTATTCCTCTTTTTTGGATAAATTGTTTTCAAAAAACCACACTATCTATGCCTATGACTCTCTTTTTAATTTGAACTTAAAGAGGAATTTCTAGATCCTATGAAGAAATATCCTATTTGAAGGAATTAGGTCTTTTTCTCCTGCCCCCCACAGAAAAAAAAAGTAGTTTCATTTGTAAGATTAGTGTGTTTTGTCTATTTCATTCAATCTGGTGAATTCAAAAAGGTAACCTCAATTAATTATATGAATGTGCATATTAATTAAAAAGCACTTGAATAAATGTTTCAAAGTTTGTATTTATCAAGCAGTTTGGTTTGCCAGTTATTACCCACTATTTCTTCTGCTATCCAGAGGTGCCAGCAAGAAGCCATCAAAATCAGGCGTGGAGATGTTCAGCCTGACGCTTCTCCATACCCATCCACACGCTCTACCCACTTCTACATTTGGAGGGTTCACGTCTTTTACATCCAGGTGGGATGTTCCTCTGCAGGAGGCAGCAACAAAAGACCACCTCTAACTTCTGCCTGACCTTCCAGTGAGAAAGGACAAGTCCTCCCCGGTGCAAGTTCCCCTGGGCAGTGCCTGTGCTTCCGAATCTTCCACCACTGCCTGCCTATTTGCAAGATATGTTCGTCCAACATTTCGAAAGGAATTCCAGAGCTATTTTCACTCTCCCAGCAGAGGCCACTCTCAGGGACAGAAAGCGCAGCGGGATGGGGTATGGCAGGTGGACGACACCCTGGTCTTTCAGACAGTCACTGATCCCACCCTTCTCCACAGTGGGAGCAGGTATGACATGCAGAGGCTGCGTGGCCCCAGCCCCAGCTCTGCCACATACAGCCTTATGGGATCTACTTTGGACCAAACAAGTGTATGTCACTCTCTCTCTCTCTCTCTGGACCCTCAGAAAGCAGACAGATTTACAAGAAGATCCAGAACAAACAGGGAAATATTAAAACTTACACTCATCTTTATTGTTTATCTCATGCTTCTCAAAGTTCTATTTTTGTATGTATTAATAGACTTTTAATATATGGGTACAGGACAGCAATACATATATGTGTACAGTAATCCATGTATGGAATTAGTGACCCATATATATTATTACTAACTATAGATATTATAAATAGCAATACATGTATATAATATATAGTCAGTAATACATGTATACAGTTTACAAATAAATGTGCACACTAAAGTATCCTCAGTCAAAACTGCCTGGAGACCCCAGGACTGCAGCGTGGCTCCCAGTAGGTACTGTCTGTGCTGCGAAAACACTGAGCCCACCGAGATGGCATTCCAAGCACCTGGTTAATTTCTCCCTAACTGGTTTGGGAAGAGGAGGCAGAGAGGCCTCTATGGAAGTGCCAGGAAGGATTTCTACTTCCCAGACATTAATGAGACTTATCTTGGCCTCTACCACTCCGCACCCCTTTTTCCTTGGGGCTATATAGAGAAGAACATTGAATGTTCAGTCACCTTAGCACAGGGGCCAGGGAGCACCGCGCGGAGGGGGATCGCCTCCCCAGCAGGTGCGCTGTGCAGGACTAATTACAGCCACTGTGCGGAAGTTGGGAGGCAGGGCTCCGAGCCCGGCAGCCTCTGTTGGATGGAGGGAGGAGGGGGCCAGGCCGAGGGTGGGATGGCATCTGGATCCATCTCATTAGGAGTGAGGAATGACTCCTGACTCACAAAAGGTCATTGCCTACTGAGGTAGATAAATTACCTATACGCCTTCAGCAGAGTTGGAGGACCTATTTGGTAAGGAAGTTTTCATTAAATCAAAGATTTTATGGCTTCTATTTTGTTGCATAGGAAAAGGGAAATAATTAGTAATTGACAAAGTAAGTGCAGGGAATAAAAAAGTGTAATGTTATTCTAATAGGCCTTGTCTTGGTCTTTAACTTTTCCCTTGCAAGCAGCATTATTTTTTAACTCAGATGTATAAAAATCATCCACACTGAGAGAGTGGAACCAATTGCAGTTAAACAATTGAGGGGAGCACTAACCAATAATGGGATGGGCTTTAAAATGCCATAAATATTGTTCCTTTTTATTGTGTTTGATTTTTGATGATTCCCATAACCCATTGCTTAAAATTAAATAGACATGTTCTTAGGTATTACTCAAATACATTTTAGTGCTAAGCTATACAAAGGTATATGTGTGTGTGTGTGTATGTGTGTGTGTGTGTATATTTGCCCTGAAATTGCCTGTTAGATGAGTTTTTCAGTTGGGTCCCTGCTTTTCTACTGACATTTCCATCTTGGGAGACCCCCAAGATTATAACAATAGTAACACTGAAATTAAAATTTCTCTAAGGGTCAATTTAACCTAACCTGTTGGGGATATCACTGTTGCTTATAAATTAAGCAGATATTCATGTAATAACAGATATTGGGGCCTTTCTATCAATGAAATATTTACTCCCTCACACTTACATGGCCACAGTAATTTCTTTTTCATAGGATTCTTGCCTTTTTAGCCCCAGTTAAATCTGCTTTGAAGAGGATTTGAGCTCCTGTGAGACTCACAGTTTATAAGAAGTAAGTGATAAAGATGTATGGAAAATAACAATGTGGGAAAGGAAAACAGTAGATTTTTTTAAGTGATGTCTTCCATGATGAAGGGCTTCCTATACTTGGCCTTAGGCTGATCCATTTCAACTGACATTTTCTTCTTCTATCTTCACAATAGCTAGATTTGAGAGAGGCTGTCTCCATTCCCATTTTACAGATGAGGGAAATGCTACCTGGAGAAGCTAGCATCGTGCTCAGAGTCCCACAGCGGGAGAGGGGTGGCGGGACCTGAGGTCAGCCTGGCTTCCCAGCACATGCAAGAGATTCCTCTGCTGTCTCTCCAAGTCCTGCTGGAACCATATGGGATGAGGAGGGGACCTAAAATTCACTGACTGAGCTACAGTGCCCAGCATGGTGCCCAGAGCTCTTTAAACATTAAATTACAGACATTATTTCATATGAAAAAATCAAAGTAGTAGGTATTCTCCACTTAGAGACTGGGAAAGGAGGAAAGTTGTATAAGTGCATAAGAAAAATGCAAACGTCTTCATAAAAAAAGCCTGTGCCAGACAACACGTGACAACCCCATTTATGGGCCTTTCCAAAAGTGTCCCCAGTCTCCTGAGTTCCTTAATAATTTTAATAGTGTCCAATGATGACATTCTTAACTGTTTCCCCAGAGAGACTGTTCCACTCATTAATAGATCTCACTGTCAGGAAATTTTTATGCGTAATTATTTATCAACTTCTCTTCTAAATTTCTCCCCACTGGAATGCTATGAATTCTGAACTGGAGCAATTGCAGGGGGAGCATCCAGATTTGTGACCCTCAAGACGTCAGATGGGTTCCGGGGGCATCAGAGCAGGTGTGTGATTTACTCGCTTTACGGCCGGTGTCTGCAGGGCCTGGGGATGCTCTATGGGAAGGTGGGACAGCAGAGAGCTGCTCCCAGGCACTGCCCTGCCACGGTGGCTTTCGGCGTCCTCAGTGCCTCTCTGCTTTACACCAGGGAGTGTGGCAGGGCCTCTGAGCAACAAGCACCTGAGGCGGAGAAACACCCTTGGTCACGTTCGTCCTCTTCCTATCACTTAAAAACCCTGCATGATAATATTTGTGATTTCTCTAGTGATGTACATAAACAGCCTGGTTTCTTTCCCCCTTCACTTCACGGGTTTGTGTCTGACCTCTGTGACGTCTACCACCCCAAAAAGGAAGCCCAAGGGGCCCAGGCCAAATTTACCGAGGTAGCACGCGTGGGAGTTCCTGAAGCGCTTAGGAGACAGGAATCCTAAGAGGCCTTTTACAGAAATGTAATCACTCCTGGGGAATCTCCTAGTGTACCTGATCTGCCTCGGGAAAATTAACATTGCATTAACCTACCTATCTTCCTACACTTTGTTTTGAAAAGGTAGTAGACAGTTCATTTCAAAATGTAACAAACATCCTATTCGTATTTATTTTTTATGCCACAAACAATGCACTTGGTATTGAGTTGAATAGGGCTCCAAGAGAAAATACAATTAATGAATAGTCACAAGGTTGCTAATCTGATCAATGCTGGGTGATAGGACATTTAATCTGATTGTCTGTGACTGCAATTGCACAGAGCGGTGGCAGCAAGAGGCCTGCCCTGGCTGGGGCAGCCTTTGTAGGCCAGTCTCGCTCGGGGTGGGCGTGGGGGCACCCGGAGGTAAGCAGATGTGGGAAGGAGAGAAGGCGCTCAGTGGAAGGAAAGGAACTGGCTGGAAGGGCCTGCCCCGGGGAGGTTATCCCACAGAAAGCGGGCACCTCTAGTGCTGGGAACCCTATATATAGCTCCATATTTAAGAAGAGAGTGAAAAACAGAAACAACCTTTAAACCCCACATCTCATTCAGGCAGGAATTTGAACCCCGGCAAAGGAAGCCACAGGCGATGGCAGAGAGTCACACCATTAGCTAAAGACCAGGGCTCCTTCCTCCTGTCCAAGGCACTGCTCTTTCCTAAAATTTTCTGAAGAACCTTCTGGCTGAGAGGGTGGTCCACCATATTGGTGATATTTGTAGGGGTCTTCAGTACATATTTCCACCTAAAAATATAGAGAACCTGCTGTTTGCCACGGATTGAAACATGCCAAATTCGTAACTCCCCTGACAGGCCGTGCAGTGCTCAGAGGGAGAAGGCCAAGACCATCCTCTGCATCTTCTGTGATTCGCTGAGGCTGCTGGAGGCTGGAGATCAACCTGAAGGCAAGTCAGCACACTGGGGCTGCTCCCACCCTCCTGACCTGCCAGCCCTTCGCCCTCTCAGACCTGGAAGAGTCTGTCCTGTCCTTTGTCCTTTCAGGGTTGGTGGGAGCAGACCTTTGTGTAGACGCCAGCAGGTGGTTCAGGGTTCTCCTCTCAAGACCGTGTTTCCAGCTGCAGCTGTACCATGAGTGTCTCCTCTCCCACTCCACAGCCACTTTTCTCTTCCTTGCAGCACACACCGAGCACCTTCTCAGGATCGGAGTGTTCTAGCCCAGAGAGGCAGTGACAGTGGTGCGAAGCCCCTGACCTCAAGGGGCCCACATCTCCGTGGGGGAATAAGACAAATGAGCAAGTGCCAATCCGAGAACAGCTCAGAGGTAGTTTGCTATGTATGTTGGCTTTTTTGAAGTCATCAACACCAAGGCCCTCCAGGATGGGGTCCCACGTGGCCTTTAGGAAAGGTGTTCCTGGACCTCTCTTGAAGCCACCTGACAGAGGTGGCTCTCTGCCCCTGTACCTTGGCACACCATATATTTTGGACCCTTCACAGCACTTCAGCCACATTTTGATCGATGTTTGTGCTAAGTGCACAAACCATCATGCCGATATCTGACAGATCAATGGAGGCTCCTGAATGCCAGGCTGCACATGAGGTCGGTGGGAAGCCACAGAGGTGTTTGCTCGGTGCCTGTGTGGGGTTCTGGCTCCCTCCATCCTCTACCCCCACCACACACACACCCACATGCCCGCTGCCATGATCACCATTTAAACTGGCGCCAGACCCCAAGGCAACTGGCCAGGGCTCCCAGGAAGGCCCAGGACAACAACCACAGAAGAAAGAGCCGTTCTCCCAGCTCCCTGTGGCCACTTTGTCGGCTCTTCCCTTTGCCAGGATGTCCCACCCTAGCTAATGAGCAGTTTAAGTGTGCAGGTGAGGAGGAAGGCAGAGCACGCCAGCCCTGGTGGTAAAGCTCTGTCAACAGCACGAGCCTGGGTGGAAAAACAGCTCAACCTAAAGGGCCTTTTCAAATGCCTAGTTTTGTTGTGAAGTTGCCTGTCTGCTTGTCCCCCTCGTTTTTCTTTGCCTTTTAAAACCATCACAATCAAGCATTTATTAAAATATTGAGGCCATGGGAAGTACTTCTATGAGCTATTCAAGCCCAAAAGCCTCAAAGAAGGAAGTTGGGACTCTGACGGTCTAATTGATTTCCTTCTAGAATAAAATTAAAAGCAAGGCAGAGAGTAGCAAACAGCGCTCACCTTTGTTGCGTGCCTTGGAGCTTTGTAAATAGAGGGCTGCGTTTGGGGGTTTGGTCTAGGGTGAGGGAGGAGGATTATTATGAGAAAATGAAAAACAATTAGGTTGAGAACTGTGGGTGGGTGGCTTACTGGAGTGGCCCGGTGGGCCCTGATTGGGAGGTCTCTTTCGGGGGGGGCCCTGCGTGTCGTGCCGCCTGACGGCTGGGGCAAGTGTCTCCTCTGAAAAGTGTGCTGCTCTTTGACTTCCACCGCCTCTGTCGCCAGGCCTGTGGAAGGCAAGGCTCTCCTCCTCCGTAGAAGGTAAACAAACCGGGGTCCTCTGCCTGCGGTAACTGTGACATAAGAAGCCATTTCTTCCTTGCTAACTAGAAAAAGCCCACCTCTGAGAAACCTGGCTCCCAATGCCTGTGCACTGCTAATGGAATTCTTAACTCGACCTAACCGCACCTGAAGGTAATCAGCTCTGGGCCAGTTGTGCATTCGAAGTCCCTGTCAGGCTGACAGGAGGGCAGGATTAGATGGTTTGATAACATTTCTCGGTGGGGCACCACTGCAGCAGTCTTGGGGCAAGTGCCCGGGGGGTGGGGGGGAAAGCTCTTGTCTGGTCTTCCCTGCCTCCCCACCAAGATAGGAGGAGACACCTCCACCCCCATCCTGACGCGGGTGCCTTGACGCCAGGGACTCAGTGGTCTGGTTTTCGGAACATCACTTACACATTTCTCCCCCGAGGAGGCAGACTGTTGAGGTTCAGGGTGTTAAAATAAGGCTGTGCCCTGCAAAACCTTCTTCAAACAAGGGCATCTTTCTAGCAGGAAGCAAATTGTACATTCCAATTTTCAGTATTCACCTCAGCTCTCCAGTCACAGAATGTTTTAAAAACAGTGCACAGTCATTAACAATGCCAGCCAGCTATTCTGAAGTTGTATTCTAGTCTTAGCATGGGACAGAATCTTCAAGCAAGGAACTTTCAAGAAGCAAGATTTTCAAGTAGAAGCCCGAGGCAATTTTAAGGGAGACGCTCTCTAATCCTATGTGTAAGTTTCCCCACTCCCTCCTGCTTCTAATTCCATTTTAGAAGTTTGAAAATACAATTTTTTTCCCTTTCCCAATTTTGTGTTTTTCTGCTTGGCAAACATTGATTCTTTTCTGTGTCCCAAATGGAGATGAAATTAACTTGTCTGTTTCTTAAACAAAAATAAATAAACAACTTCAATATGTATAGGCCCAGATCCTGCCAAATGCCTTTTTCTGGTATGCCAATGTCACTGAGGAATGTCAGCTCAGCACCATGGTTAGCATTTTACAATTGCTACGGAGCCAAATGTTGAGAGAATAACAAATGCTGCTTTGGGCCCCATGAAAATTACAGCTTAAGAAATAGAATTTTTCAGTCACAGGGCAGGAAATCAAAAAGAAGTCCAGGAATCTAGGATCCAAATGACTTTCATTTTCAGGCAACTAATTTTAAGATCAAAATTGGGGTCTAAAAATGTGTGCATGTCAATTTAGTTCTACTTTTAAAACGCTTTCTCCTCTAAACTTTTGTATTATGAGTCTACTTTAAGTGGGGTTTTTTAAACCCTAATTCCCAACTTAAAAAAATAATTGATATTAGTAAGTAGAAAGCCACAAACAAGGTTTGCAAAACATGTATCAGATAAAAGACTTATACCTAGTATATACAAAGAACTCTAACAATTAATAAGACCAGCAAACCAATTAAAAACGGGCAAAAAACCGAAAAGACAATTTGCCACAGAAGATAAACAAATCGCCTCACTGGCGCATGAAAAGATGTTCAATACTATTGGGTATCAGGGAAATGCAAATTAAAACTGCAATGAGATCTCATTACATGCCCATTAGGATTGCTAAAATTAAAAAGAAAGACCATATCAAGTGTTGGTGAGAATATAAAAGAACTGGAACTTTCTCATACCTTGCTAGTAAAGATGCAAGATCGTATAGTTACTTTGGAAAACAGCTCAACAGTTTCTTAAAATGCTAACCACGTACTTATCACACAATCCATCAATTCCACTCCTAGATATTTACCCAAGAGAAATGAAAACATTTCCACATAAGGATCTATTTGCAAATGTTTCTAGCACCTTTATTTATAATTGTCCCAAACAGGAAACAACCCAAATGTCATTGACTGGTAAACAGATACACAAATTGTAGTATTTCCATTCAATGGAATACCATCCAGCCATAAAAAGGAATGAATTAACACATAGCAACATAGATAAATCTCAAAAACATCATGCCAAGAAGCCAGGCACGAAAGACTAAGTACTGTAGCATTCCATTTATGACAGTCAGGAAAAGGCAAAATTATAGGATCAGGAGACAGATTGCTACACAGACATGAAGGGAACTTTTTGGGGTAATGGAAATGTTCTGTCTTGATTGTGGTAGTAGTTACACAACTATGTACTTTTGTCAAAACTCATCAAACTGTACACTTTAACAGAGTGAATTTATTGTGTGTCAATTATACCTCAATAAAACTGACGTTAAGAAAGAAATCAGCAAGACTAGATGGAGTAGGCTGAACAATGGCCCCCATTATTCAGATATCCATGTCCTGATCCCTGGAACCTACAAGTGCTACATTGTAGAGTAAAAAAGACTTTGTAGATGTGATTAAGTTAAGGGTCCCTAGATGGGGAGATTATCTTGGATTTACTGGTAGGTCGTCAATGCAATCACAAGTGTCCTTATGTGAGCAAGGCAGAGGAGATCTGACACAGAAGAGAAGAAGGCCATGTGACAGAAGCAGGGGGAAGCAGACTTGGAGAGAGAGATGCTATGCTAGTGGCCTGAAGATGGAGTAGGGGCCCATGAGCCAAGCAAGGCAAAGAATGCAGCTCTAGAAGCTGCAAAAGGCAAGGGACAGATTCTCCCTCTAGTACTCTAGTAGAACCCTGCCTACACCTTGACTTTAGCCCTGTGAAACTGACTTCAGAACTCTGACCTCTAGAACTGTACAAGAATAAATTTGTTTGGTTTAAGGCTGCTAAATTTGTGTTCATTTTTTACAGCAGCTCTAGGAAACGAATACACTAGGAAACAAATAAAAACTGGAACACAGATTGCAGAGAGAGACTTGCTCTTGTTAAATGAGAGGATTCACAGCTGAGATCGGCATCCTTAGACTTAGTGTGGGTAAGAGTCACCTGAGATGCTTTTTTAAAATGGTGTGATTCCGACCCCACCCCTCCACTCCCATCCCCCATTCCATTTCACTCTCCCCTCCCCACCTCTGCCAGCCTAATTCACTTCGAGTGGTGGGTCCTAGGTAGCTGCATTTGGGCCAAAAACTGATGTCCTGGGTGCCCCAAACTTTGAGATGCCCTGGTCAAGACAGAGCATTTTCTATTTCCATAGTCATAATTCAGTACAATTCCTGCTGCTTTTTCTTAAGTAGAACACTTTGTTCTATGCCTGGCATCTAGTAGGTATTCAGGAAGTGTATTTATCTATTTTACAACTCCATAAACACATACCTCTCCGATGGCCTCTGTGTTTTCTGAGTGAATTCCACATTCTGTGATCCTTGCTATAATCCTACTCTTAATCGAATTTTACTAAAAGCCATTGGTACGGGAGCCTACCTTGGACAGGCATGTCACTCATTTCACTTTATAAACCCCATGGCTTCATTTACTGTTTATGGATTTTAGAAGCACTAAGAGCAGACAGGCTTTCAGCGTCATGAAGTAGAGGCCAAGTGAACAATTGTCAAAATGTACACACACATGGAAATTGTGCCTTTTTGTTTGTTTGCATCTATATCCTATCCTTGAAGTCCAGAGACCATCTAGATAGAATGCTGGCATTTGGCAACCCCCGTGGACAGCCATGCACCTCCCTCTTTGGCATCCCTCTGTCTACCAGATGCCACTTCTTTCTGCCCAGCTGAAACTCTGTGTTGATAAAACGAGGGCTCCTGTAACCCAGCACCGGGGCCAGCCCACCAACCCCCCACCGACCCCGCTTGGGGCATGGCAGGCTCAGCTTTTACTGCAGAAGATGGTATAGACCAACCTGAGGAGACTTCAATATCGGTGGTGAGTTTACTGTACTTGACTTTCAGATTGACATAGAAGTGTGTCAATGATGTGAAATCGACAGAGCTTGAGAACCCTCTCTGGTTGCTTCCACTGGGTGATAGCTAAGAGACACCTGCAAATGTCTAGGCACCAGGGTGAGATCCATTTAACTTGGCTAGTGAAGCTGACAATTTGCACAGTTTAAATCTCATCCAGTGAAAACCCAAGCTCTACCAGGTAACAATTGAAAAGAAAACAGCGAGAGAGAGGTAATTTTAAGGCCAGAATTACCAAACAGTTCCATTTGTGTGCAGGCAAATTTATGTCTCCATGAGACTCTGCCAGGCTACTCCAGCAGTTTTAGCAATGCATTGCTCTCCCCATGTTTATCAAATATTTAAACACCTCATTTTTATTGAGCCATAATGTCTGCTGAATATGTAAGCAAAAGAAGGATGAATTTCCTTTTTCACAGCAAGATTACAATGGCAACTCTTTCCTCATCATCTGTTCCCATTTATAGAATAAAGGCACATTTGGATTCTCTTATTTGCTAGCAAAAATAAGTAAATCATTCTCTGTCTTCCATAAATACATATTATCTAGGTCCAGATCAATTGATTGATCTATCACAACATTAATTGATCAACATAGCATCTGTCTGTCCATTTATTCATCAGAGAGAGAAGCAGATGACATTTAATTAGTTCCATAATGGAATAACACTTTTCCTCCAATTAGCACAGCCATGAATGTGATAAGAAGGTTCTATTTCTTGAAGGCAAGTAATATTTATTATTTCATTGCACCAGCTCTAACAAATCAGTTTAGGGGCTGAAAATCTCCGGTTTAAAATGAGTATCGCTGGTCAGAAATATCCATTTTGAGTGTGCTGTCTATGTTGTAGTCTGTAAATCTCCATTGCAAATGATTGCAGCTCCAGTAAACTAAACCCATGTCCAAATCACCTTGCTCATTATGATGGACAGTAATCAGTGAACTAATAGAACAATTGGAGCTGAAATCGTATTTTGCACTCACAGCGGCAATGGGATAATGAATAAGCCTTAGAGATGAATATACGTATTTGTTTTTCCTGCCTACAAACACACATGAACCTTACTGACTTTCTCAGCTTCTGGCTGTGTGTGAGTCAACACAGTGATGCACAGAAATACAGTGACAAATCATGTTGGATGAAGGAGGTGTCTTCTGTGATTAGTGCTTTCCGGTCACTGGGGATCAGTGGATGGTTTGTGAGGGTCTTTCTCTAAAAAGGCAGAGTCATAATTCCAAGTACAGAGGTCAGGAATTTGTTTTTATAGTGTCAAAAGCATATTTTAAAGATGTAATATGTATTCTGGTATCTCTTCGCTGGGTAAGTGTACCACTTATTACAGAGATTACTGAGGTTTTATGACACAGAGTTTGGGTCAAGAATGAAAAGTTTTGAAGATTTACATTTTTCTCCAGCATTGACCTTTTGGCTTTATTCCTTAATTAAGCAAAGACATGGCAGCAAAAGGGAGTATTATGGGCCTGCTGTATCCCCAGGGCGTTATGAGGCACCAGCCACAGTTAAGCTATCTCAAGACAACCATGTTCTCTGGAGTTACTTTATTGCTATTATAAAAAATCTTTATTATGGGAAAAAATATGTATTTTTATGCCAGAAGAAGATGAAGATGACAGTTAGGCTGTTGAACGGTAGTTTCGGTTGAGCTTCATGCCCACAGAGATTGTAAAACACCCAAGACTAAGGGAGGCCTCCTGATAGAATTCTTAAGAAACCTAAAGGGGTATATTAATCTTTGTGAAATTCATAGTTGGAACAGGGTACCATTAACTGGCACTTTCCAGTTATCAAGATATTTTATGAAACTGAAAAAAGTCCTATTACACTTGCTAACAGGGCCAACTTTGGGGGTGTGGCTAATGAAATAATCTCTTTCCAGATTGTTTCAGGACTGTAAGAACCTTGAGATCCTGACTCCCCAAAGATGGCTGCCGCTTTGTTATGTGCTGGTTAGAAGCTTCTGTGTGAGTTTGCTTTTCCTTTAGTGAGGAAAAGAAAACCATTAATGGAAGGTATTTTAATTGCTGCGGTTTTCTTTTCCATTGAGAATCTGGCACTTTTCAAGTTGATCTGTATTGTTTTTAATGCAAATAAACCACCCTTTCTGCTCTGAGAAAGAAAATAACCTTGACTTAAACTACTCACACCTCTGTTGACGTTTACCAAAGTAAGAATTCTTCTGAAAAAATATTATTACTTAAACCTTGCATCATGGTGTTCCTTTGCTACCAGGAAAAGTCTATATACTTGCCTATCTATTAATCTTTGTGTTTATTATTTATACTCCTGTCCCACTGAATTCTGGAAGGAATTTGAAGTAGCTCTTGGATTTATCTTCTCCTGGCTTTTACTAATGGATCTTCCAGGAACTACCTACTTCCTGGAGTTTACCTGTTTCATGTGTATCTGTAGCCTAAGAACAGATAAGAGCATTATTTCTCTTCTATGCATGGAAGGGAGAGATGAATTGGGACCCCCAACCCACACTTTAGGCTCTGAACTGAGGAAATCTGCTAACAGAAGCAGGGAAGCATTAGTCTCTTCCGCTTGGCAAAAAAATTGTGGTCTCTCCTGTATACTCCAGGTCAAGAGGAAGCAAAGAATTCCACGTTCAAAGGAGAAGTTTCACAGAGCAAATTCTCTAGAAGACAGGGCCATTGTTCCTTCATTTGTGAGGCACCACCTTTAGAGTCAGTCCTTTGATTTGTGAGTTATGGAGCAACACTTCCAGCTATCTAAGCTAACCATTTGGCCTCTTTCGTGAGAATCAAATTCCAACAAAAAGCAAAAACAAAAACAAAAAACTCACACCCCCTTCCCCCCTGTGCCATATTTCTACATAAAGAAAGACTGAGACTAATTCCGTGCCGCACCCCCCCCCCCCGGGACAGAGTCTAACTCTGTTGCAAGCTAGAGTGCAGGTGGCATCTGGGCTGGAGTGAGGTGGCATCATCATAGCTCACAGCAACCTGGAACTTCTGGCTTCAGACGATCCTCCTGCCATGGTCTCCCAGAGTGCTAGGATCACAGGAGTGAGCTACCACGCCCAGCCTGAGACTAATTTTTTAAATAAATTGTTATTTTACTGTCACATTGTTAACCGGATTTCACATGAGGAAGTCTATTGCTGGAGTTTCACTGCACTTGGCCACCTCAGAATCAGGAGGTCCAGGTGGCCTCTAACCCATCCCCTCTTCCTGCTGCCCCTCAGCAGCTCTGTAGGTCAAAGCTCACTACACACATTAGTGTGCACTTAAAATCTCTCAACTTGAGGTTATGGCCTACTCTTTAGCTATTTTTTTTTTCAGTACAATAAAACTGCATTCCAAGGATTTAGAATAGTCCCTTGGGTCGTAATGGGATTTCACAAGTTGATCCAGCAAGTTCTTTGTGCAGAGTCTATTTTGGGCAGCAGGAGATACAAGATGAGACCCCATCCTTGCTTGTGTCAGGAACCTCATGGTTTTGGGGGAAGAGGAGCAGGCTCCGTTTTTCCTCTGACCCTACAAAGTGGAAAGCTGAAGGTGTGAACCCACAAGAGAAGTTCCAGTGGGATCTAGACAGAGAAGCAGCTAGAGGGGCTTTGGGTGTGAGGAGGCAAGGAACGGACTTGTAGGTTGGAGAAATCATTGTGGCTAATTTTACCCTCTGCAGCCTTTGATATTTGGAGTCCTTTCCTTACAGCAGAAAATTTAAAAAAAAAAAAAACTTTTGCTGGCTACCAATTTCCTAGTGAGAATGTCATTTTAGTTTTCTGGTTTTTTTATATTCATATTTTGGACAGAGTTTGTTTCATGGTATAAGATTGCTGGCTCCACCCTAAGGAAAAAGGCTCAAATTCTGCGTGTCGTTATCAAACCATTCAGTACAATGTTCCATGTTTCTTTCCAGATACCAAGTGATGTCCAGCCGGTCTTCTGAGCCACTCCAAATTTGCAGACCTCTCCTGTCGTGAAAGCAGAGTAATCTCAAGAGATTGATGCCACTGAAGGTCCCCAAAGCATAGCTGTCAAGTATGTAGATGCAAAATTTCACCATTTCATTTTATCAATTTTCAGAGCTTATTGAGTTACTCATGTGTTTCTTTGCTTCCAAAATAACTGTGTGCTCTTCCCGCGGTGCTCTCTTATTTTGAAGACCCCAATGCGAGGCACCCAGGAGTCAAGGGAAAAAGACTTTCCAAAATGAACCAGTGTGAGCAATGTAGGAAAAATATGGTGCAAAGCTGACAGAAATGCAAGTTCTAGTTTTCCTACTTCTAAAGGATTATATCAAACAGGTTTAAAATAATGGAAAGTATCTGGTCTCTCTGCATGTGGTAGCAGAAAGGTGACTGCCACCAATGAGACAATGTTATACAGACTGGTGTTTTGTGAAACACTTGAAATGCTATGTATATAACAAGGTTAGAGTACTTGGCCCTTAAGAACAAAACGGACCAAAGCAACTTACAAATTGGCACTGTGACTCAGGTTTGAATGGAAATAGCCAAGAAACCGTAAGGCAAATATACAGTCCAACTATGATTTTTTGCTATTATCAGCAACTTTTTCTGATTTCTTTTTTTTTTTTTTTAATGCTGCCAAGAAGATGTAGAAAGTAGAATCTGAGCAAGGTAGATGATGATGATTAGCATCTGCCAAGAAGACTTCTGGGTAATTGATCATTCAATAAGAAGTACCTAAAGACAGAATTAGACCATTATTAGAAAAAAATACAGAATTGATGTCACACACACACATACACACACGCACACCCTATCAAATCCAGTGCCCAATCTTTTGCCTGATTAATGAAAATTCCGAAGAATTTTATTCAATCAGATTGTTAACTTGGGTGGGTGTACCAGCTGAATCCCACCGTGGGTGATGCTATTTCACCTAATTAAAGCCCACAATTCAATAGAGAAGAAGTTCCAACTCCTTGCACTTAGCTAAGTGTTTGTTATTGAAGGATTCCTGTGCTTTCCAAATTCTAGTAGCCCTGAAGGGGCTCAAGAAAGGAAACATTCTCCTTTCTACTGTCAATTTGTTCATTTTGCAGTGAGCAAGTGCCAAAGTGGTTTTCATTGTCATTTTTTTTCTTTTTTTAAAAAAAGGTTTTTGCCAGAGAATCCAGAACTTAAACATGTAGCCATTTTGCGTGAAAACTATGTCTATGGCTTTACAGCATGATTAGGTTAAGGGATTCTAACTTGTTTCTGGTTCAGAACATTAGTTTGTCAACCACTATTTTTTGCTGCTGTTCTTTGTATTGGTTGGCATATGAGCATTTGAATCCAATACTTAAAATAATAAAGGTAGTAATCACTAACAGCAGTCTTGTTCCCCATTTTTTTGCATTGTTATTAGAATTATGTTTCGATGTTTTACCTCTCATTCTTCCTTAAGAAACTGGGTTACTTCCTCTGTCCGAACCCCGCGGGGAAGTCATAAAAACCAACGTTTGCGGTAACATGGCAATGCATTTTAAGAAGAATCAGCTCCTAAGAAGTGGGGAGAAAACGAATTGCCAGACTTTGCAGAGGTGAACACGCCCCAGCAGGTTGGAGACCGAGAGGAGTAGGGTACCTCTGGCCGCCTGGCCCCCTCCTGCCCGCCCTTCGCGCGGGCGTCCGTTGCACGAAGCCGGGGCCCTGTCGCCGCTGCTCCCAGGGGAGCTGGGCCCTCGCGCTCCCTCCAGGATGGGACAGGATATGACAGCCCGGTTTGTGCACCAGCATCCTTAATATTTCCTTCCTTTCAGAAGCAAATAGAGCGTTCCCTTATCTGAATGCTAATTTCCTAGTTAAAAACCCTCCCTTGCTGACAAGGGACTGAAAGAGTTTTAAATCACAGATGTAGAGTATCAAATGCAATAATGCTCTTGCAATAGTGCATTGAAGCCTCAATTAATTAACCCTTGGGCTAAGTAGGCAGGTACATGGCGGTGGCCGCAGGCGGTGGATGGATGAGATTTAAATGTGCATCTCATTTCCCCAGCACGGAGCATGCCGTTTGGTTCAGAAAGGAGTCATTTTGCACACTCGCCTCATTTACTCGCTGCTTTAATCCTCCTAATTCCACCTGAGATCGGGGGAGAATTGAAAAGGAAGGCGAGGAGCAGGGGCTGCCGGCCGGGCTTTTGTTGCACGCGGTCCCCGGGGGCCGCTCCGCGCCGGGCCGCGCGGGGGCTCCCGCCTTCCCAGCGGGCGTCTGTGGGAAACCTGCGAGGCGAGATCCAGGGGGATGGGGCAGAGTTTACAGGTTTAGGGGGTGCGGGCGGTCCTTGGGGAGGATGCCCCGCCGAGCCCAGCCTGCCCAGGTGCCGGGTCCCCAGACCAGGCCGCGGCCTGCGCTGGGCATGGGGCGGGGGGCCGGGCGAGGCCTCTGCGCCCCGACGCCCGGTGGGCGCGCAGGGTGGGTGGGGGCTTGGATGCCGCGGCGCGCAGGGGTCCCGCCGCCTGGGTTCGGGAACCGCCTCCCAGTCCCGTCCCGCGCTGACTCGGTGTAACTCTCCAGCTCATTTCTCTCCACGCGATTTACCATCTGTGAACTCGTCTTTAACCTAATAAAAATCATCTAGCTTTTGACTAACAAGAAAAGGAAACAGTGCTCATTGTGGGGTTTGGGGAAAATGGCTTCACTAATGTGCAGGATGAGAACGGAGTGATTTATAGGCGGTTTTAACTGTAGGCTATGATTAGGGGGCTGGTAGTAAGTGCATTAGATGTCTAAGTGTGGCAATAGAGTAAATAGGCGTTTTATTTATCGCAGTGCCAGGGGCCTCTTAGCGGAAGAGCGCTTCTCCAAATTGAAATATAGCAGAGTTTACACTCCTGATTAGGGCTTCAAGCGCAGAGCCCAAGGCTATCAGCTAAGCAGAAACAACGCTCGCTGACACCTAATTGTCACTGGATTAATGTGCAAACAGGGACAGCGAACAGCAACAACAAATAACCTAGTGTCAGAGCCGTTGGTGGCAGTGTCCACTCGCAGTGACTTGGGGCCAAATTGGAGTTTATATGTCAAAACAGGCTCAGATCAATGTGTCGGGCTCCTCCTGCAAAGGGCTGGATGGAGTCGTGGCAGTTGTTGATCTATGTGTGTGTGTGGGCATATTATGTGCTGGGGAGTGGAGGGGAGCCGGCAGACGGAGGAGGTGAAATGCCTTTCCATTAATTTTTTTTTCTGCTTTATGCTCCCGAATTCACAGCTATTAAGATAAATTTATGTGAATCAGGTCTTTCTCTCCAGGATCTTGTGACTTTCGCCTGTGTCTCCATATAAAATTTAATAACCCTGTTTGTGAATCAAATCATTCCCACAACAACAGATTCAATCTGGGTTGCCACCTGTCTGGCTTTGGACAGGAGCAACCAAATATGGCAGCTGGGTTCCAGCTTTTCATGGGGGCTGGTGGTTGGTTGGCTGCCTGGTAGGTCAGTTTGTCCTGGGGTTTTCCCAAAACAGGAGAAGAGGTGGCTGACATCTGACAGGGAAAGGGAGGACAGCCTTCCATATTCCCGAGATCCCACTTTTCTTTAAATGACCAAACTGGTGGCAGACCTATTTAAAAAACACAAGAATTTATAAGAGTCTAAAGCAAATGGAAGAATAGGTTACCATCCAAGAAGTTCTTATGCTCACTCATTTTTCTTCTACAATTAGCCATTTAGGGAGGGAAAAAGTCACAAATACATGAATTATGTTCCTAAATGTATTTCTAAAGTTCTTAAGTTTTATTGAGCATGAAAGTTGGTCTTTCCCTGTGTTAAGGACTGAAGAAGCTATAGAACTAGCTAGTGGCTCAATGGTGCAAAGTCTTATGATTTAAAATTGACATTTGCAATTTTTTGCCGTAAAATATTACTTTCTTTATTTCGAGACTTTAGTTGGAAACCTCGTAATTCCCTTTAAGCTCCATTTGATTGTCAATTGCACAACTCTCTCTAAAGCTTAGGGCTTATGATTTTCATACACACATGATTTATGCTTTTTGTGTCACAATATAATGTACTTTGGTACAGCTCCCACTTATTTCCCTTGCATCATGAGAGCTTTCTCTTTTAGAGGCTGGGAGTTTTATAGTGAAGCTATGAAAGAGTTGTGACCTGGCTGTAGATCTCCCTGAATTGTCCGAAAATTGCCTTTTTTTGCTGCCATTTCCAGCCTTCTGTGCCACTCCATTTAATGTATTTTCAGAAAATGGTGACCTGGCTATCTGCATATCTAGATAATAGAATGTTGAAAATTTCAATAGCTGGCCACAGAAAACCGATGCATTGCCCCAGGTATGAGTAGAAAGATGGCAGAATGTGTTCTGGGTGTTGCAAACACTGAGATTTTCTTTAGTCCATTTGTTGTCAGAAAATCATGGAGCTGAATCTGCAATGGGTAAATCCCAGATACATTTTACTAATGATATGCTGGATCAATTCAATGCATTTCAGTTGTAAAACTCTAAGGCCATCCAAGCTGCTGATTAGAGCATAAAATTAGAGCTAATGCTCTACATTAGGATGACAATACTTAGAAAACCAAAATATCACAAGTATTATAGATATTAAGTTTTCTGAAAACCTATAATATATATTGTTATGGTAAAGATTAGAGTTCATGCAGAAATTTTGCTGATCCTAATTTATAATAAAGATTGGAATTCATGTAAGAAGTTTGCCAATCTATTTTGTTAATCCTAATTATTATACTTTGGAAATCTTACTTTGTTAACTCCTAGAATAGAAGGAAATTTAGAGACTATCAAACCCTCTTTGTAGCCCTATTTGCAGATGGAGAAACTGAGGCCCAGAAAGGTTGAAAGTTTTTGCTTATAGCCACATATACACATTACATCTTCCAAATATTTCTCCCATATATCATTATTCCAATGAAGCCATGGGCATTGTAAATATATAAGAAAAACATCAAATATTTTTGTTATACTTTGTAAACATTAATTATTCTGGCATTTATAAATATTAAAAGTTTCATGGAACATAAAAACTGATTTTTTTAATTACTGATTTAAGAAATAATTTAAAATGAGTGTTATTCCTTGATCTCTTATCTAGAAATTGTGAAACAAAATTTTAAAGACGTTTTCAGTATTTGAAAATTTTGCCATGTCTTGGTTATTTGAGGTTGAGGTTTTATTATTTCTCTTCTAGTTTTCTGTTTCTTTTATCTTCTACTCTTTCTGCTGTTTTGGCTTTTTACCTTCTTCAGGCTTTTAGGAGGAAGCTAAGACTTCAAGAAGTTGATTTTATCATTGCATGATAAAAATTTCATACAGAAAATAGGACAGAAAGACCAGATAGAATGGAGTTTGATTATCATACTTTCCCTGGCTCTCAGTATGATTGGTAATGAAGGAATAACCTAGCCCATAGAAGAAAAAGTAATATTTGATAAGTCTTTAAATAATTCTGTTGGAAAGTTACAGATTTCTCTGTGTATGAATCACTGTTGGAGTTCCTGTGATTGCCTTTGAGGTATAAACTTCAGTGTGTGTCTAAATTATTAAGCATCTAGACAGGCACGGTGGCTCACATCTGTAATCCTAGCACTTTGGGAGACCAAGGCAGGAGGCTCGCTTTGAGCACAGGAGTTCCGGGCCAGTGTGGGCAACATAGCAAGACCTTGTCTCTAAAAAAATTTTTAAATTAGCTGGGTGTGGTGGTGCACGCCTGTGTAGTCCTAGCTACTCAGGAAGCTGAGATGGGAGGATCGCTTGAGCGCGGAAGTTTGATGTTGCAGTGAGCTATGGTCGTGCCACTGTAGCCTGGAAAACAGAGTAAGGCCCTGTTTCAAAAATAAAATTAAACAAAATTAATTAATTAATTAAGCATCTGCCCTGTTGATGTAGCTAGCTTTTAAGAGATGCTGAGTAAACTGAAATTGAACTATGTTAACCAAGAGAAAATTAGTTCCCCCACAATGTTGGGTGTGACTATTTAAATCTAGATCTAACTTGAAATTTCTGGCCATGTGGTCAGACTCTGGGTAATATCTGGTAGCTCTGAGAAGTACTGTCAGTCCTCAGGGAAACTGCTGACATCTAAGCTGGGGACCATCACTGGGGCTGTAAGCCTAGAGTCTGAGCTACTATGGACACTGACCTGATCCACTCACCTGTCTCTTCCCCACCCTAAGTTCTTGAGAATTTCAAAAGCAGTCATTATCAAAATAACCAGTACTGGGCCTACAACTGGGCACTTTCATACAATAATCAGATTAAGTTCGATTCTAATTTCGTAGACTGAAATGATTGTACAAAAATTCTCTTAAAGGAAAAAAGAGGGAAAAGCTACTCCGGAATTATCTCCATGAGCGACATCATTTGTCCTGGATGAACAATTCTGGGCATATTTGACAGTAACTAAAGCCATTTCGGAGAGAAGAGCCAGGTGCTGAAGGGAAAGACCACTAACGTGGGACAGGTGGGAGGCCTGGGTTATGGTTGTGGCCCTAGGATCCCCTAGTGGAGTGACCTTGAACAAGTCACTGTCAAACAGCCATGAATGGTGGTTCCCTTACTTGCAACCAGGGGGACTAGGCACAGAATTTCTCAAGGTGAGGTCCATGAGTCAAGTAAGTCAGCATCCAACCAGTGTCTCCAGGAGGTTCTAAAGCACTCTAGAATGTAACACACTTGTATCAAAGGACCAACACGTTTTCTTATAAATGTGAGGTTTTTAGTCACTTATGCTTTAGCAATTTAAACTTAACTCTAATATTGCAGTTTGTGGAAAAGACTTGAAGAGGCACTGATGACTGATTTTAAATACTCCTTCAGACCACAGGAGGACTTCATTAGGCAGCCTCTTCAAGGACTTCTTAGATTACACATACCTTGTGGAGAACATCAATGGGAGTCCCTATTTGCTTTTTAATATTCTCTCTACCTTAAAAATCCATAATGCATTTCTGTAATTCACAAAAATAGTCTGTGGTTTAAAAATACTGTGAGATGTCCTCTCCCTGATTTTCTCACTTGTTTAAAATATTATGTTGTAACTTTAAGTTGCATGACTTCATGTACATAGTAATGTGGTTTTATTTATTTTTTGCGTTTTTAACTTTTGAAATAGAATGAAAATGAAAATATCCCAAATCAACATTCCTTTAGGATTGTGCAAGCAGCCTAGTTCTTCACCATCATAAAATGATATGCATCTACATATGTTCCTTTTATTGAAACATAATTAAAGGCAGACAAGTATACTATATTCCAAACTTGTGTATTTTTCTTTGGCAAGCAATTTGTAGAAATCATTTTTTCTACCCTGGCGCCGTAGATCTTATTCCATTTTCATTTTATAACTGGATTTTAAAATACAGTAGGCATTTCCTGTATGGGGCCTGCAAGGTTTCTCAGACTCAATGTGTATCCATTTGTGTACTTGCATGGTTAAAATAAAAGCAAAAGTATGTGGTAAGCAGTAAGTTCCTCTTTCTATCATGTTTAATATCAGTCATGGAGGAACAATATATTGCATGCTTTCTGTGTCTATACTCTTTGTAAGGTAGGATTTTTTTCCCCCTTACTTAAGGGAAGTTTTTCTAAGAGCACATCTTTTTAATGGTATTCTTTCCCCTGCTCAGTGAGGGACTATTGATTGAGTGGACACCGCTTACTGTAGCTGCTCTGAGCTGCCAGCAGCAGAGTTTCCTGTGATTGATTTTATATAGCACCTTTTATACTTGAGAAGTCCCAAAGCACTTAAAGCAGAGAGTGAGTTTGATGCTGATCGTGATGGCGTCGGCAAACACCAGCAATGGCACAAACCGGTGGCCGCTCACATTGCTTCAGATTCTCCAGTTCTCTAGAAAGCGGCTGGCCAGTTCACCACCATTCTCTCTGGTCTGCCTAGAATCTCCAGACTGGAAAGGACGTCCAGCTATCTTTGGAGATATTCCAAAGATATCTGGCCTCCACCCTGACCAGCCCCTATAAGGTAGATGAGGTCGGCCACTGTGGGTGGTTTCAGAGGAGCCATCTACTCTCTAATCCTCTATTTCCTCATTGGTTCAAGACGGTGGTTGGATTTGGTGGTCCTATCTGTCCAGTCAGAAGTTCTAAGATTCTATTTTGGAGTATTTTTTGAGCTCAAGTAGATTCAGTAAACATCATCATTGCTCACTTCTTTAACACCTAGCAGAGTGCTTAGCACATAATAACCCCTCAATAAATGTTTGTTGAGTGAATACATAAAAATGACAAGTGTCTTTTCAGTGTCAGAGAAAGGCAGATTTCAGTCCAGGATAAGGGGTGCTCATGGCCTAGCATTGTCGACCTCAGCAATGAGCATGCAAAGTAAGCCAGCCCTGTCCCCATAAACATAGCAAAAATAGGATGAAAAATAGTGCTTTTTTTTCTCCCCTGTCTTTTTCTACCTGGTTTTGATGCAAAAAGCTGAAGCTGCTTGCGTCACTTGCAGGTTTGGAGAGGAAAGAAGCAGAAAATTGACAAGGCTTACCTTGTCAAAGGTACACTTCTTCTTAAAGAACAGACATTAACTCAGTGTGGTCTATTAACCTCCAGTAAAAAAATCGGAGGGAAGAGAGAATGGAAAGATCTTGAGGACAGGACAGCCTCACCACTTTGATTAGGTCTTGCAGCAACAAGGAGACTGTCATTGAAGGAACAGAAAGAAGGCCATAACATTCTTAGGAATCCAGGCTATTTTTGTCCCAATTTTCCCAGAGTGAACTTTCCTAGTATCTCTAGCAGGGAGCTGGGGGACGACTGCGGAGGGAGGGAAAGAGAAAGTCACGCTGAGTCCTCTGGTCCCATACATCGCTTGTCCCTGTGGGAGGAGAGAGGTGGCACTCTGACTCTGGAGGAGGAATTGGCAGGATGTGCCCTGTGGCTGCAGCTGGATTGATACCCAGGTGCCTGTGTGTCATTACCCACCTGATCACCCAGTTAGCTTGCTCAGAAGAGGTGGGGAGCGTCTAAGTTAAAGTGTGTGTGTGCACTCCTTACCTGTGCTTTATGTATGCAGAGGGAGACAGTGTGTTCGAGTGCACCGTAACTTTGAAATTCTCTTTCAAGCAAGCGACTTACTTTTGTCTTACACAGTGCATTGGACTATTTCATCTCCTTTGCTCTTCAATTGGCCCAGGGAGGCCCACAGTATTATTATCTCCATTTTACAGATGAAGAAGCTGAGGCCCAGAGAGGATAAGTGACTCACCCAAGGTCACACAGCTAGCAAATGGCAGAGCTGGAATTCAAACCCAGGTTGCTAAACCACATCTTACTCACCGTGCACTGTGTTTTGCTGTCTCTATCTCAAACTGAAAAAAAAAGAATCCTGCTTGAAGAAAGAAACTTTATTATTAATAACACTGCACTATTTGAAGAATGAAGTTATGGTTGTTTATAGTTTACTTTTGAGCTCAGACCACACAGCCAGCTGCTTACCACCCTAGGCTGTCAGTCAAAATATACTTCTTTTTGTTTCACAGGACTCTTCTTTTTAGGAGCCAGAATAAACACGTCTGATTTTCACCGTAAGGCTCAGGGCTGTGTGTATTGACTCTACTTGGGGCATGCTTGAGAGCTCAGTGACCCCATCTCTAAGATGACAGGGCTGGGCAGGACCAACATGCTCCAAGTTCCCTTTCAGCACCAGCAGCCTGTGATGCCAAGTGGGTGAGAGTCCACCCACCTGCAGCTAAAGGGCAGGGGCAAAACTGTGATGGATGTGACTGGAAACTCAGTTCAGATCCGTATTGGCTTATTGGGAGCTGATGAAGGCAGATGTTGGGCTCAAAGTCGGGCCCACGAACACACACAGGACCTAGTTCCTGCCCTCGAGGGTATGGAGTCTCGTGAAGCCTCCCCAGCTGAATTGGCAGTTATTGCTCACGTGTTTACCTTTCATTGGTGAAATTTCAAGATGTGTTCCTTGTACAATATGAGTGCTTTAAAGACTATCTACACCTGACTCATTCTTCCTTCTAATCAACGTAGAAAAAAAGACCTAGTTAAACAGGTGCACAGACATTGAGCGGGTATCTCGTGGCCCAACAGGTGAGCGCGTTCTGCTGCTAAATGTACACACGTTGCGGGAGCCCTGAAAAAGCCATCATGTTGTAGCCTTGGGAAGTCGCAAAGGGAAACAACTTGAGAGACTCAAACTATTAGGAAATATGCCTTGGAAGTACCACACGAGGATGGTAGGGACTGTGGTGTTTCGACTGACACGAGCAAGCTGAAGAAGAGACTGATTAGGAGAAGCAGCGCCCACTCGAGGGGTGCAGGCGGCGTGCATCACGCGGCAGTTTTGTTTGGAAGAAAAGCCGGTCAGAGCCATAGGGAGTCCTCGCAAGGCCAAAGGAGAGAAAGTTGTTCCCTTGGAGAGAGTGGCATTTTGGAAAACTGAAAATCACTTCAGTAATATTGCATGTGAGAATCTTTGCAACCAAAAAGAAACATAATAAACCTCTCGGTGTGAAGGCGTCTTCAATATTTTACAAATCACACAATCTTCTCCAGCTTTGGACACGAAGAAAAATCCACATGACAAACCTTACGGAACATTAGCGATATCAAGATAAGCTACATCTGCGGAATACCAATGAAATTATCCCCTACCTGCTGCTGGTGTTTTTCGAAAATGTGAGGCGGAGGGTCCATTTTTTTCCCTGTTAAAAATGGAAATCGGTGTTTGAGTATTCCATGAAGTTCTTCAGGTTCATTAACAAGGTCAAAATCAATGTTATTTTACTGTTTGGAATCATTTTTGGCGGAACAATGAAAAGAAACCATAGTAGAAGTAGTCTTAATATAATCATTTTCTTTTCATTGTTCTTTATGGGAAAATAATTTGGCCCGAAATTTAGTGGTCCCATCAGGGAGGTGATATCTTTAAAAAGGTGGTCTGAAGGACAGGTTTTACTGTACTTTAATAGGCTTATAGATTAATATAAATCTTAATATTCATAATCTTTACCATTTCTTTTCTCAATATCTGCTCCATCTATACATCTATTTATAATGTATGTTTCAAACACAAGATATACTTGATTTTTATTAAATATACTGATGGTGCTACAGGGACAGCCACTTGACCTAGTTAAAAAAAATAAAAAGAGCAAGGGGGTCAAATTTATGGATAGTCTGCTGCTGAAAACAGATTTTTGCAGATAATGCAATGGCCTGCGAGCAGGGCTGTCTTTACAATTTTGCCATGTGCTATTATTTGTGTATGGCCGGGTCAGTAAAATAAATATGCAGATCTCAGGTGCCAAGTGTGAGCTGCAGATGATCTGATGACATGTGGACTTCTCACCTGACAGCTTGATTTTTCTAATCAAAACATAGAATGTTTTCAATCTATATATACGTATGTTCACAGAAGAAAATCACAGTGGTAACTAAATATGAAATTTGCTTACTGGATAGAGAAGAAAATATGTAGATATGTGATGTTTGCCAGGAATAAAGAAATATATGCTAATTTATTTTATGCGGTTAAGGGAAACATTATCTAAGTGATTTTGGTTTTATTTTGACTCTGAGATTCCTAGTTTGCCTGTCTGCTTATTACGTTATAAACATTGAAGAAATTAATGAATTGTGTGTGTGTACAAAATTGATATATTATGTAAAAATATGCATATGCATACATCTTTTTTTACTGATTATGAAAGTAATACATCCTCATTATAGAAAACTTATAAAATATGGGGGAAAAAAACAATATACCCACCACCCAGAGATAACCATGTTAATATTTTCTTTCCTCTGTAGTGTTTTACATGGTTAAGAGCATCCTGTATGTATAAAATGGAGTATGGATTTAATCAATTCCATTGTATAATCCTGTAATTTACTTTATTTCCTATTAATTGAATGTGTGGGTTTTTTTTTTTTTCTTATTACAAATGTAAAAGATAAACATCTTTTTACATAAATCTTTGTTGGCGGTTCAAATGACTGCCCCCAGGAGCTAGTGCTAGAGATGGAATTACTGGATTAAATGGAGTGAACATTTTTAAGGCTTTTGATACATATTGCCAAACCACTTTCTACAAAGCTTAGGCCAATTTATAATGTAAACTTATTTTAATGAGATTTGATGTATTTTGCCCACATTATTGAAACAACGTGGTTTCAGATTTCCAAAGCATTGATCTGTGATTATAATGAGTTTCTGTTGTGGTTGCTCTGAGGGAGGCACAAGAAAAAGTGTTGCAAAGGCCTGTTTGTCTGCACGTGCTAGTTGTTCTGGTTAATTCACTTAATTGTTTTTTTTTAAATTATGTGGTTCTCAGAAATAGTATTTCATATTTTAAATATTAATCTTAATTGAAAAGAGAGAGAACTTGAATAATTGCGTATGCATTTTCTTTTTTTGGTAAAGAGAAAAAACCCTGGAATTTATTACTAGAAAAATGAGACTATAAAAGTAATTATGTCCTCTTGCTCACCCAACTCTCAGCTTTATTGGCTTTGAATATTTCGTCCACAGTACGTCAGTCCTCTAAGCTATTTGGCTGTGTGTGTGATGCTATGTTCCTGTCCCTTCTGTTGATAAGGATGTGGCTTTGTGTCCCCTGATGCCTGTGTGCGAGGCTGGGCTCTCTGAAAGCAGAGGACAGTCACTGCCTTTGTGATCCCTGCATCCTACACACACTGAGTTGCAACACCAGTTGTCAGATGGCAATGTGATTGCTGTGCTTGAAACTGTTTAAATCCATGGCAACATTTAAACATTGTCAGTTACCCCAAAACACAACAGTATGGGTAGGCATGCTTTCGGCAGTAAAAATAGTGGGAAATCATGTTAAGAAAGGAAAGCAAGAAGGCAGAGTAGACAGGCAGGCCCATTCACATTTAAATGCAAGGCCAAGGATTGTGGGTTGTTTTCTGACGAATCTTCCATTTTCTGCTTGTGTGTGGCTTTCGCCGTTCTAAGTGGCGGTTCATGGGTCTTCTTTGCTTTCTGGCTTTCTAATAGGCAACTAAATACTATTTCTGTGAAGCAAAAATAGATGTTGCAGACAGGTGTCTTTCTTTGGGTTGCCTTGGTCAGCTTGAGAATGCCTTTTCATAGGAGGAAGGAAAGAATGAACGTTCTTATGCTGAAGAGGAGCCGCCTGCTCAGAACTTGGCCCAGCATTGACCATGGCTGTTAATGGCCGAGGCTGGCTGCTCTTCCTTGGAGGAAAGCCCTGAGACAGGCCTGAGGCCTCGGGACTGGGGAGAGGATCTGAAGGGAACCAACTAGCCCTCAGTGAGGCTTGCTTTTGTCCAGATTCTGACTATATGGTACATTACTAACCTTATTTTATTTGAAATAGATCCTTTCACTATATTTCAAAGTGGTTTACAACTCTGTATAAAATATAACATCTTTACCGGGCGATGGTAGAATGTAAACAGTAGGAACACAAATATTAATACTACTCTCACAATGCGTGCCTTACAAAAGATATTTGCTAAGTTTTGTTATATATATAAATATATTTAACTACCAACTTTACTGTCACTGTGGAAAATTGCACAAACCAATATACGTAAGTGAATAATTTTACATATAGTTAGTGTCTTTTTTGATTAAGAAAGTCTTTTAAAGAACATATTAATTATGCATCTTATGTATCCTATGTGGCTAAAGCAGCTCTGTGAATAGAGACCTGCCAGTTGTTTTGTTAAAATAACAGAGTGCAGCTGTGAGTTTAAAAAAAAAAAAATGGATGCAGCATATCTGGAAGAGCTATTTTTATTTTCAAAGTGTGTGTGTGGGGGGATCTGAGTTAATGTTTTATTTTGCAAATATAAGGGTTTTGGGGAAGAGTGTTAGGCCAGGCAAATGTGTGGGACACAATGGAATGAAGGTTGTGTATTTACTAAAATGTTTCCCAACTAGGACTTTCCAAGTTAGTGGCAGATACCTGTGGGAAAGTCACCCTGGAAACCAAACAGAGGAGGATGCACACCAAAAGAGAGGTTTGTTGGTTTTTGTTGTTGTTTGTTTTTTGGTTTTGGGTTTTTTTTTTTTTTTTGCATTATAGTTGTAATGAGAACAATCATTGCTTCCAAAGGTAAACTTCTTAGGTTTGTAAAACCCCAAGCGACAGCCCCCCACAAAAGATAAAAGTGTACATTTGAAGGAAATAGTTTTACGAACTAGAGATTGTTTTTGCCTCTCAGAAACAGAATGGAATGTTATCTGTCCAAGGAAACACTCTTTGGAAGTATTTTCCAGAAGCGCGTTGACTTTTCAATGTGCCGGTGGGCGAGTCCCAGCTGTGTGCACAGCTTTGTGGGTTTCTCCAGGGCGCCGGTGGTGGCTTTGAATGGGACAGCTCCAGGAAATCTGCATGAAAATCGGCAATTGTCAAAGTAATTTGCCACTTACTGACTCACTCTCTATGCCTTTTGTGTTTTGATCAATAAAAACTTAAATCCTTTACCCAGTTTAGTAACAACCTATTCTAAAGCATTATATTGCCCCTAATCTTTTCGAGTTCTGGTTGTACAGTTATCCATTTTCAATGATATTCATTTTAAAAGGTTAACAAACGAGAAACTAAACCAACCATACAAATAACAGCCCAAAGAACACTTTCCAAAACGTGTTGCTGTAGTGCCATTTCGAATTTAATATTCATGCAGAGGAAAGCTAAAGGCCACCAAACCAGGTGGATAAAATAGTACTGCACTTTATGACTCATTCTTACATGAAATCTCTTAAATATTGCTAATGAAGCCGGCTCCCCACCCCCCACAGCCTTGGCGGGCGCCCTTTCGAGCCGCTTCAGTTCCATTTCCCTGTCTAGCAATTTGCCCCAGGCCCCCATTAAATGAATTATCGCGGCCCCTAAATCATCTCTGCGGGGGTTTCCTCTAATCCCATCAAGACACTTACACTCCCTTTCTTCCCTCCCGGTGACATAATGAATTATTATTTCACGGGGAGCAGTTAAAGAGGCCCCTTTGGAAGAGCGGAGTGTGCGCGGGCCGGGGAAGCCGGAGGCCCCCGCGCCGCCTCGGGCTGCTGTCCGGCGGGCTGGCGGGGACAAAGAGGCCACGCGGCCACCAACTGCCCTCCTGGCCGCCCGAGGTGGGGTCTCCGCCACCCGCTCCGAGTCCTCCCTGCGCGCTCGGCCCTGGGTGGCTGCTCTGGGAGCCCAGGAACGCAGGGCAAAGAGAGAGAATATAAATGTTTTCCTTAACTAGAGGAAACACTGCACTCACAAACCACTTGCAGAATAGATTAAGCTAATTTATTAAACACAGTTTGCCTGGTGACTGAGCTGAGCTGAGTGATGATTTACAATTAAAAAAAAAATTTAATAAGAGGAAGTCAGGGGCCACCGTGGCCCTAACCATGGGCCATGGCGGCCCGAGAGGGCTGGGGAGGGCGGCCTGCGCCTGGGTTTGGGACCAAGGGTGGCCTCGGGACTGCGGCCGTGGTGAAGCTTCCGTGGGCAGAGCCCCTGTCCGCCCCCCGGGAGGAGGTGACATCAACGGAGAGACAGCTGGGCCTGGGGTGGGGATCTACTTCCTTGGCATTCAGATAGAATGACCCTCTTCCGCCAGAGGAGGAAGGGTTGGTTTGTTTTTTGGTTTTTGGATTTTTTTCCTTTTACATGTTGCTTCTGAGGTGCTCAGACCACCCCCCACATACCGGTGCTGGATCTCCTTTTGAGAGTGCAGTAACATAAAATAGTTTCCAGGAGATTTTGAAAACTTTAGAGGATGCGTCTGTCTTGAGCAGGGAGTCTCAACAGTGTTCAGTGCCAGCAACTGTCTTTTCATAATAAATACTTTGTAATATCTCCTTTGTTATTATGGCTGCCTAGCACATAGGACAGGCTCATGTGCTTTTATTATTCTAAATGAAATCTTGGATAATGTATCCTACTCAAACACATAATTTAACAAAAGAAAGAAGAAAGAAAAAGAAAGGAAGAAAGGGAAAGAAAGGCAAAACAGTATGACCTAATTGTAAAGAAAAAAACCAATAAGGTATAATAAAATACATATTTCAATGGGTACATTCTCCATCATGGCAGCTAAAGAATGAAGTAATCAAATGCTTGCACCACTTTATTACAGATACATTTTGATTTAATAGAAAACTATTCAACTGATTGTTGTTGACTCTTTTTCTTTATAATTGACGTTTTGAAATAAGGGGCTAAATAAGTGTGTTTACTCATATGTGTAGAATCATCCAAATGTGACAGCTGTGCTTTCAGACTGTCAGAACTGATGGGGGAACTCAAAACCCAGGGGCTACATTGCATTGTTGTCCATGTGATTTCCCCAAATGGTGAGCAACTTGTGGGTGGAGTTCTAGACAAAGCAGTAGTGCACGTAGTGGTTGTATTTCTGGAGAATTCAATGTACATTAAAACTATGTAAATGTACTTTGTGTTCATATGAAAAATGGAGCTAGAGATAATTACCAAGGGCTTTTTCACCTACGTGAATATGTGATGGAACATTTGGAAGTGTTGTGAGGGACCTGGAACAATTCTTTGGCAACGATGCACTGCCTTCTTAGGGCTGGTGCCGCCTTTGAAACTCCTTGGTTCTTAAACGCCTTGGTTCTTAAATGCCTTCAGTTATTATTTTATGGTGAGCAGAACATTTGACACATGACATTAGAGGGTTTGCAGGCCTCTTGGAATCCATTCACGGACCTGGTACCAAATCCTTATATTCTGGGTTAGGAATCCTTAGACTAAAGCTAGAATTGACAGCTTAGAATCATAGAGTGGGAAAGAACTTTGCCTAGATGCTCTGAGGGAGTTTTTATTCTGCAGCTCATCAAAGTTCTGAATACTATATTTGAGTTTGGGGTTTATTTGGGTACTGCAGGGGGATTAGTCGCCTTCCTTGTTCTGGGAGTGAAACCTTAAAATTATTTTAGCCTTTAAGGCAGCTCTAACACTGTTTACTTCTGCTCAACTTGTGGTCAATAAAAACCCTAAATCTATTCTACTTGTTCTTGTTAAGATGTGTGACCTCTGTACTTAGGCAGTTAATTTTTTGTATCTAAATGTAGGGCTTTACTCTAAATGCCTTCTGTTCGAAGCTGACTCTTTATTCCAGCCTTGTCTAGATGTTTCTGTGTACCAATTTTGTCTTTGAATTCATAAGCTTTGCCTTCTAGTTCTGTGTTATCCACCTGTCAAAATATTAGAATTAATTATGAAAAGAACTGTGAAGCCTCTTTTGCCAATGCATCATTAGTAATAACACCATGGCAATATGTTAGCTTTTTCCAGTGTGTGCAAGAAAAGCCCCATTATTTAAGTGTGTGTATGGGACTGTATTTAGAGCTGAGGAATAAGGCAGTGAACCTTAAAATGTTGTGTGTTTTCACTTGTTTTCTTTTTTGTTGTTAGAAAAGTTTGACTTTTATTTTAAAAGTCTTTCAGAAGATTGGTGTTCCCCATTCAACTCAATGCTGAGATTTCATTAATTCTAAAAATATATTGTACCAAACTAAAATAATTTTTAAAAGACAGACCTTTCCCACAACCCTACCATTCTAACAAAATTATTTTCATTTTTTCATGTCCCCCTCCATGGCTTCCAGTTTTTTGTCTAGACTTTTCTGTATTGCATGCCCTGTTTTCTACATTTCCTTCTAGTTCCCTGTTAGAAATGGGTGTTAGCCTGGATTTACTCTTAGGCAAATAAAAGTGAACAAAAACAGGCAACAGATGGTCTTCGACACAGCTTTGCCTAAGAGGGCTGACAAGCTAGAAATTTTTGTAGGCCTTTAAAAAAATCATCACTATGGGAGTGAGGTAGAATTGTCATGTTCATTTAGCAGCTCACTTTCTAACAATCATCATACATTTATGTAAGTCAGAAGTATAAGGGACAACAGGTTTTTCAGCTGCTGATTTAGAAAGTCCTTAAGTTGTGATTTGGAGCACTTTGGTTTGGAGGCCCCAGTGTGAAGTCAGGGCAGGGTAAGGGTGTAGGAGAAGGTTGTAGAGAGGGCATCTTCATCTCTGCTTATGGAGGGTGTGGGACCCAGAGTGCTGGGATGGTTGGGGAAATCACCTTATTTGAAGTTTTTCACATTTCTTCTTCTCCAAGTGGAATGGCTACAGCCTGGAGATGCTTGTCCACAGCCTGAGGAAGCCTAAGCTGAAGTTCAATTTACAACTGATTCCTGTGTTTCTATCCTCTTATGCTGAGTATTGTATAGAACATCTTCACTGCAAATAATCCTTATCAATTAGAAAATGGATAATAATGGTAGCTATCATTTACTGGGCATCTAGTATGTGCCAGGCAGTGTACACTTACATTATTATGATTTACAACAATCTTACGAGATAGGAATCATATGTTATTTTCACAGTCCAAGGTCATTTCACGACATAACATTCTGTGTCTGTTTAAGAATGAATAAATTTGAGTAATATAAAATGACATTGCAAGATCCCAAGTTTTTCTTGCATTTAAGAAGAGAACAGAAGGTGAGCCGAGAAACCTGGGGCTGTTCCAAAGCAGGAAGGATCGTGTGATTGCTCCCCCAGACTTTTCCCTGGATAAAGCACAGGGTGTTCTTGGAGTGAGCGAAGGGCAGAGACTTGGAAACTTAGCAACAGGGAATGATCCTAAAACAATGAAGCCTAAGAGACAGGGCTGGCACATTCTCAGGATGTAAAATGTCAGACTCTGAATATTTAAGTTGTAGCACGGATTCTGTCATCAAACCGCTGGGAGACTGCAAATCAGTTACTGAAGTAAATTCCTCCAACCTTAGGCTGCGTCGATGTTTGATGAATAAATACATGATGATTCTTCAGAGTTGCTAAGAATTCCTTATAAGAGAGGAACAAGGAAAACCTGGCCTTTTTTAGCATATGCAATGCTTTTCAGTCTTTGAATGGGAACAGTCAAGTCATAAAATGTAATTCTGTTTTTTCTCTCCATTTAAGTTTTTGACAAAGAGTTATTCTTGTCAAGCTCAAAAATCATTCTGGGTAATGTCAAGTAGGATATAGGGCAACCCTGTTCCACAGTTGAATAAATGGTAAGTTTTTTTATGTACTCTGCTCCTGCAAAAAAAAATTGGCCACAGTCTTTTTGAGCGTGGCCTTACCCATAATCTGAGTCTCTGCGTCAGACAGCTCTAATCCCAGGAACACATGACTAACATAGGCCACATTGTTGCTGTGTCCACTGGAAACACCAAGGTCTTCCTGAAAATCCATCCCAGACTTTACAGCATTATCAGGTCTTCTCAGTTCTAGATGGCAGGAACTGCTGTCTTTGTTCTGGCATACAGTGACATCAGGGCTCCAGGACAAATAGGGCCCTGATTCATCTGATCCTCAGAAACCCTATTCCAGGGAATCTGAGGATCCAAAATGTTTTCTTCTAGCAAGCTAGGTCGGTATGCTTAGTGCTGTCATCCATGCAAAAAAAAAAAAAAGACTGTGGGTCTGGTCACAAAACCCAGGACATTTCAATGTCCTGATGATTTATTACCAGGGCAAATAGAAATATCGCAGACCACGATATCATTTGTCATGTAATTACATATCTTTCTGGAAGATAACATACACGACCACAGAAGCGATTTAGAGCTATCCTGTCTTTTGCTCTGGGCCTCAGTTTCCTTGCTTGCAGTGGGCGAGGTTTGGCAGGATGGTCTCTGGATCTCACAGGGCTCTTCAGCCCTAACCTTCGAGAGTCTGTAGACACATAGGCAGGTGAAGTTCTTAACAGAAGCGGCCTTGTGCGCTATGGTTTCATTGGTACCACCTCCTGTTTTTGCTATACAACTACTCAACATCTCCAAGCCTCAGTGTCCTCACTGGTAAAAATGGAAAGAGGACAATACCAACTTCGTAGGACTATTGCTCTGATTGTTAAGGTAATGCATGTAGACCTCAGAGAAGGAAATCTCAGAAGGCACTCAACTTACATGAGCTATTGTGGTGACTATTAGCATATCTCATTATAATAGCTTCTTTTTGCTTATTTTCCTCTTGCTCCCTGTCTCTCCTTCTTTGTCACCACACACTTTCTATCACTTATCTTTTCAAATTCACTTTTACCACACAAACCATCTTCAAGAGTTAAACTGTAAAGGAACCAATAATGAGGGATTCCAATCTCAAGTCTAAGAATGAGCAATCCCAGGGCCTAATCCTAGATCCTGCAAGGTGTGTTGTAGGATCATAGGATACCTAAGACTAGGTCATTTATAATAAACAGAAATTTAATGACTCACAGTTCTGGATGCTGGAAAGTCCAATGTCAAGGTGCTGGCATCTGACGAGGGCTTTTTTGCTATGTCATAGCACGATGAAAGGTGTCACATGATGGAAGCAAGGGGGTGGGACAGAGAGAGAGTGTGTCAAAGGGAGTGAACCCATTCACATGATAGCAAACCCATTCCCATGATAATACCATTAGTCCATTCATGAGGGTGGAGCTAAGTTTTTAATTATTTATAGAGACGGGGTCTTGCTCTGTTGCCAAGGCTGGTCTTGAGCTCCTGACCTCAAGCAATCCTCCTGCCTCAGTTTCCCCAAGTGCTGGGATTACAGATATGAGACACCACGCCCAGCCAGAGAATCTTTTAAGGAAAACCCAACCCTCCATGTTCTAACACATAGAACAATGAAGGTACACAAAAGAAATAGCTTTTTCTAAACATCTCCACAACATTAACACCCCAACCTACTTGTTTGTATCCATATAAATAGCTTGAGAGGGGCAGTAGATATGCATATATTGTAAGGCAAAAAGAAAGTGGAGAGAATTGTTTACGATCCTTGTCCTATAGTTGGCATGTTTGTCCCCTCCAAAACTCATGTTGAAATTTTATTGCATCATGACAATATTGGGAGGTGAAACCCAATACTCCCCAATACTGTTGGAGGTTGCAGTGAGCTACGATGACACCACTGCACTCTACCCAGGCAACAGAGCAAGACTCTGTCTCAAAAAAAAAAAAAAGATTCTCTGGAAGAGGACTACAGTTTTGGCAACGCTTATGGAATCTTATTTTCTTTGTGATTTATTAGAAACACATATGTCAAGTGTTTTCTTTTTAAGACATGCATTTTCTGCTTTGGTTACCAAAGGTTGAAAAAACATTCCTGTGAACAAGCTCTTTAAAATATTTATATTTTCTCCTTCCCACATACCTAAGCAAATCTTAATTAATGTCATTTGCTTCAAAAATATGCCCAGTTCATTTCCAGTCTGCCAAGGCAGAGTCAGGGTTCAAGTTGCCATATGTTGACAGGGAGAGGTCGACAACACTCTTCCCAGTCCAGAAGGTGTCCTCCTTGGTCCCTGAGCATTTGCTAAAACCCTCTTTCCCCATTTGCTATGCAAATCTACTCCATCTGCACTATCTCTTCTTGGAATCAGGTTTCTTTGGGACAGAAAACCGGGACAACAGTCATGGGTATCTCATGTCCTCCGCTCTTGTCTTATGGACCAAAATAACAGCTACTTCATGAAACGCCTGTATGACTCTCACTACTGCATGCATGATAGAAAATTCCACTTAATAATCTCCAGACCCCATCCTAGGATGTGTTGTTAATTATTTCTATGATACAAATGCAAGAAATAAACCAGAGAACTAGCCCTGCAGTATGAAAATTTGGAAAGAAAATCTCAGATTTTTAGTGTAAGCCACTCACTAAGTTATTCTCTTTCTTGCTTTACTGCTTTCTTGACAACAATGGAATGGTTTTTACTCTTCTACTTTTATCCTCATTTAGGGAAAATGCCTTGGAATTATGGTTCTCTCACGTTTTTCCACTACGAACAAATGTTGCTCCTTTTTGCCCTTTGTTTTGGAGATGTACTCTAGCTACTGTTAACTGAATGTTGTTCTTTGCAGAAGGAAATGCAGATAATGAGACCTGGCAACTTGGTGTGGGTGTGGTGGATATGGGGTCCACCGCTCAGGGCCCCTCTTTCAGACTGAGATATTCATTCCTAGAGCTTCTGGGAGCATTGTTTGCTGAAAGCTCTCAGCAAAATCCCTCTCCAGGAACTGTCCCCTGCCAAAGGGAGCTGCTTTGTCCAAAGTTACACTGTTTTCCAGGGGTCAGCCTGCAGGCAAGGCAGGTCAGTGTGGGGTCCAAAGGGGAAACACCTCTATAGGACCATCCCAGCTCCGGAGCACTGTGTGGACCAGCTAAGGTGACTGCATGGCTCAACTTCTACCCAGCCCTCTTTCCTTCTCTCTCACCTCAGGGATGACTGAGAATGAGAGTCTTAACTCCCAATATCTGCATGTTTCCTTAAGAATATTATACTCTTCGGGCTAAAATAGTTGAAGAATTGGGAGATATCAGTTGCAAAATAGGAAAAGATATTAAAGTGAATGAAAATGATTGCTATGAATTAAAAATGCATTTTAAACATTTTTTTAACAAAAGCACCACAATATCCCTTTAAAATCAGACTTGTGAAAAACATAAAATTTTATCGAATAGAATGTTATTATAAGAAGTTCTGAGACAAAGAGCAGTGTTAGTACCTTGATGTTTTTAGTATTGTTTTTAAGGAGTTAATGGCCTAGTATAATACATGTTTAATGATGGAAGCAGCCACCTACCACGGTCAGGGAGGCTCAGGGAGGATGGAGGAAGACGAAATCGGCTGCCCGTGAGAAAACTAAGATACCAACAGTTTGCTCCACGTGGACACCTCAGCAGCGCTGTAATTTTAAAAACTTTTTCTTCGAAGGATTTATCTTATAATAGCATTCAATGACTATTTCATTCAACACATAATTATAACAAAAATAATCACATCTGATGGCTATTCAGGCAGGATGTATAAATCAAAATAGGGAAGAAGCCTCTTTTTTTCTTAAAAACAAACCTTTTATTGGAACTCTGGAAATTAATTTGTATAAGATATATCTCAAAATACTATTATGAATAAAAATCAAACAAAACAAGTATATGGGCTAAATAAACAGTTAAAATCCACTCCTCAGAGGTAACCGCTGTTCTTGGTTTAATTGAGTTATTTTGAAATATACGCACATATACAGGGTGTCTTTCGTTTCATTTTCTCTTATATTCTTACATTAATCGAATCATACTATGCAGATTTTTTTGTAATTTGCACTTTCTAACTTAATATTTTATTAATATTCTTTTTAATCTATTTAATTCAAAATCATACTGTGCTATTCCTAACCACTGTATTAAAATTAAATGTGATGCTATGCTGAACCTAGGGATGTTAACTATTTTGAGGAATCAAACTGCTTATCTAAGTGAAACAAAATTAACTATTCCGGTTTTCTAATACAAATTTTTATTTTTCTCAAAATGCAGAGAATTACATTTTTCCCTTTTTGTCAGACTGATTCAGTCGAGCCTGACTTCAAAAATAATTCTTTAAAAAATATCCAAGCAAAATTAATTCCAGTGTTAGTCCCATTCTTAAAATGATCTTAATAATTTTTTGTTGCCTTGGTATTATCCGGCCTCCTCCATAGAGGTGTGTTAAAATAATTCTGGGGGGGAAAATCCCTAGTTTCAACCACTCGATTTTTGTTTATATTTGTTTCCAAATCCAAGTGGCCTTTTTCAGCAGCAAAGGTCCTCTCTCCTGCTCCATCACTGGTCTGTAAAGTAAATTGCAAAAAGCTACCAAAGTCTGGCTACATCCTCATAGTGACTGTTTAAACCCATTACTTTCTCTTTTAATCAAATCACTGTTGTGTCAAAATATACGATTCTCGCCATGAATCTCCCCAGCTTGTTACAGGTCACCGGTTGCACCTTGAAAATGTTTGCTCTCCTAAGCGTCTTCTCTCCAACCTCCAGCTAAATTGCTCCACACCAAGCTTGATCATTTTTCTGTACACATAGAGCTCTAATTAATATAAACATAATAGCAACGAGAACATGCACTTTATGAAAAGAGGAAGGGAAAATGCCTGGGCAGAAGGTACGGGGAGCATCGTTTGGATTGTGGCAAAATGGGAATTTAGACAGATATAAACATTTAAATGATGAGAGAAAAAAAAATCAAACCCTGAAAACTCCTTATCCCTGAATTACTGGGAGATTTCAGCCTTTATTCTTTTCTGCTTTAAGAAATATTTTGTATAAAGCCACCAGAGGACCAGTAAGGGAAATAGTAATTATGTTTAAACAGCCAACACTTCACTAACATAAAATATTTGTACAGGCTCTTAAACATGAAGTTAAGTGCCAGAGGCTATTTTCATTGTTTAATGTATTAAGTAAATAAAAATGTATCTAAGATGTGGACACACAATTAGTTTTGAGTTATTTATCCTGGAGTTTGTATGGTTTAGAAAAACTCCATCTTCTTGGCTGCTGCTGTCCTAATGCATTTAACTTCAGCCATCAGCTATGATTAAACACCTGCTGTTGTGGGGAAACAAAGCACACTAATCCAATATGTATTTCTGACATCTTAAATATCACCCAGTCCCCTGACATCAGGCACAGCTTTTCAGCGGGATGGAATTCCAGAGCATATTTTTCTAATTTATGGATGGACAATAAATCAAAATTAAGCCTTGGGCAATGAAATATACATCAGTGCAGAATGAACTGACTGCAAACGAGGACCCTGCACAACCGAGGGGAAAAGGATATATTAATGGAATCCTAAGCCGCAAACACTGAAGTGAAAATTAAAGAAGTTTATTTTACATTTTTTCCCTATAAAAACAAAATGCAAAGGCAGAAAATGAAATGTTTTCTATTTTTCCATGCACAGAACCAGAGGAACACATTTAGATTTTAAAAAAAGTTGCTTTTTAAATGCTGGTATGTGGGTGATTAAAAGCCAAATCTTCACTGCTCTTTTTCTTATTTTCAATATTTAAGAGAGTTTGAAGTGCTTGATCGGTTTCAGTTTCGCTATTCTGGAAGAGTGAACAAAGGCCATTGTTGACAGTCATCAATTTTTCCTAAGAAAGGATCAGGAAAGAGAACAGCCTTCCCTCTCAGGTGGACTGGGCTGGGCTGGGAACTGTCCAGTGCTGAACGGATCTTCCTTGGACTGACCTCCAGCTGCCCTGGAACCTGGAGAGGAGATGTGACCTGACAGCTTTGTTCTCACCAGAGGTCCTCAAGAACCTCAGGTGCACAGCCACCACCTATATCTGCACCCTGGCTCTGGCCACCCAGACCCCGGGCCGAGGTCGTGTCGGAGCTGCATATTTGGCTTATCCTTCTTGCCCTTGACACTGCCAATCACCGTATGTCCTTAACAAATCCTGCCAGGGCAACCATCATATGTATCAGGGATAATGTTTTGTGTTTATAGACATGTCTGGGCTCTTAACAAATATTATCTCTTGATTCTTCACAGCATCTCTGTTAATGGGATAAGTGGCAAATATTTATTTAAACATTAGGAACAGGGATGCAGAGCCATAACAAAATTAAGAGCTGTCTTGGGCTGCATGAAAAAAATGGTGGAACTGGTGAAAGGAACCCTGCCAACTTGCTTCCCATTCTAGGTCTCACCTAGAAAGCAACCCCACGCCCAGCTGACAGAAGTTTCTTCCAATTATTCTTCCTAAGGCATTTGCATCTGCAGAACAATTATTTCTGTAAATTCATGTGTTACTGGCTTACTGACTTGTATAGTACTTACTTATGAACAATCATTTACATGGACTCATATTATTGAAAATGTTTTAAATTATTAACATTAATATTAAAAGAAACAACATAATTTAGGAATTAATTTTTTCATGTATCTCAGAAAGAAACTAGCATGTTCCAGACCTTATACTTGAAAATTCTAAATGAAAGAATGAGTGATGTTTTAAAAGTGGTATCCTTTGGGGTAACTACAGAAGCTGAGATAGTTGCCTGTTATGAACATGAAAGGCATGTCCCCTCTACCATCCCACCATTGTAGTTTTCCTTCTTGCATAGACTTTTCTTTCTTTTTTTTAGAGATGGGGTCTCCCTATGTTGCTCAGTTTGGAGTGTAGTGTCTAGTCAGAGGCGTCCTCATAGCTCATTGTAGCCTCAAACTCTTGGGCTCAAGTGATCCTCCTGTCTCAGCCTCCGGAGTAGCTTGGGCTGACTTTTCTTCTTTGTTCAAATCATTGAAATAATTCCTTATAGGAAATATGCATTAGCCTGGCAGGAAATCCTTTGCATAAAAATACAGCTTAGTGTTAACCAATTTAGTGTTTGAGGAAAACTTTTGTTCTTTGAAGAAATAATTAAAGGACCTCTTTCCATTTAATTATCACAACATCACATAGTAATGTTGGTGATAGTAATAATAATGGCTATTGTTAGTTGACAGCCCTGTTCTGGATGCTTTAGGTAAGTTGGCTCTAGTAGTCCTCATGAACAGCCCATGGGGTTGGTGCCGTTGTCATGTTTCTTGACAGCTGAGGACACGAGCCCTAAAGGAATCGGGTCGCTTGCCAGAGGTCACATGGTGATGGGTGGAGCAGAGAAGCAAACTCCGGCAGTCTGTCTGCAGAGCCTGCCTTCCAAGGACATTATTATTTTACAAAATGCTCTAAAGCCACACCTTAATGCTCTATTTAGCCTCTTTTCGAAAACATACAAAGACATAAAGGAAAGTTTTGATCTATACGTTTGAACTTTTAAATTGTGTGTGATAGCTAAACCTAACTCCTCTAGATGGGATGTTTTTCTATAAATCACTAAATGGGATAGCTAATTACTGTTCATAGTCACTGCCATGTAATTACAAGTAGAATTATAACATAAAAAAATCACATTCTCAGATAGTACTCTACCCCCATTTTTAGCTCAAAGAACTTTTGTTCAAAAATTTGTCCTACTTATGGATGCTGACAGGGATGGAGAATTTTGATTGTATGAATGAATGAGTTTAAAAACAAATGATTTTTCCCATGCTTAAATTAAATAAAAGCAGGCCAGGCGCGATGGCTCATGCCTGTAATCCTAGCACTCTGGGAGGCCGAGGCGGGCGGATAGCTCGAGGTCAGGAGTTCAAGACCAGCCTGAGCAAGAGCGAGGCCCCCTCTCTACTGAAAAAATAGAAAGAAATTAATTGGCCAACTAAAATATATAGAAAAAATTAGCTGGCATGGTGGCGCATGCCTGTAGTCCCAGCTACTTGGGAGGCTGAGGCAGGAGGATAGCTTGAGTCCAGGAGTTTGAGGTTGCTGTGAGCTAGGCTGGCACCACGGCACTCTAGCCTGGGCAACAGAGTGAGACTCTGTCTCAAAAAAAATAAAATAAAATAAAAAATAAAAGCATATAGTTTGGCTTATCACAGTCTTTTAAATGTTCATTGAAACCTTGCCATAGCGTCAAAGGAGTTCATTGAGATTTCTAAATATGTATATTGATGAAAAATAGCACATTAATTATTACATCTGCAACATTTATAAAAAATTAAAATAAAATAGAATCTTTTACTACTGGTCTTTACCATTAGTATATCCCATGTTTCTCAAAATTGATAAATTTAACCAATTATTATTGAGCATTCACCAAGGCATTGTATTAGACCTTAAGGATTTAGAGCAAAAAAAGCTAGATATGGTCTCCCTCGTGGAGATTATCTTCTAGGTGTGTAGAACTCTGTTCTTGATCCATATAACATTTCCAAGAAAAATAGTCTTCAGTTCTTTGATGTTTATTTTCTAAATGTTAGCTTTTTCATTTCCTAGGTCTATAGACTCCTAGCTCCTGCTCATTATATTTTCCTGCTAAGGATGTGTCTGGAGGATAGTTAGCCAATCTGTTTCTCTAGATCTATTTTCTCCTACTCTGTCTCTTAACAAACTCTCATCAAACCTACCATTTAGGTTACATTCTTTTTTTAATGAGGTGAAATGCACATAGCAAAAAAAATTAACTATTTTAAAGTGAGCAATTCAGTAGCATTTAATATATTCACAATGCTGTACAACCGCTACTTCTATCTAGTTCCAAAACATTTTTATCACCTCAAAAGAAAACCCTGTACACATTAAGCGTAGCTTTTCCTTTCTCTCTCCTACCAGCCCCTGGCAACCACCAAGCTAATTTCTGTCTCTATGGATTGACCTACTCTGGATATTTCATATAAATGGAATTATACAACATGTGACCTTGTGTGTCTGGCTTTCTTCACTTAGCATAATGTTTTCTAGGTTCATCCACATTGTAGCATGTATCAATACTTCATTGCTTTTTATGACTGAATAATATTCTGTTGAATAGATATACCACAATTTGTTTATCCATTTATCCATTGATGAACATTTGGGTTGTTTCTACCCTTTGATTATCATGAATACTGCTATTATGAACATTCATGTGTAAGTATTTATTTGAGTACCTGTGTTCAATTATTTTAGTCATAACATTTCTTTTGAAATAAACTTATTTTAGAATAATTTCAGATTTAAAGGAAAGCTGAAAAGACAGTCCAGAGCATATCCATATACCCCTCATCCAGTTTCCTCTAATGTTAACATCTTACATACCCATGACACATTTGCATAAAGAAGAAACCAACATTAGTACAATCTTTACTAAACACCAGACTTTATTTGAATTTCAGTATTCTTTTTATTTTTATTCCAGGATCCCATCTGGGGTTCTACATTGTGTTTGGTCATTATGTCTCCTTAGTCTCCTTTGGTCTATGACAGTTCTTCATGACCTTGAGAGTTTTAAGGAATAATGGTCAGTTATTTTTTAGAACATCCCTTGATTTGGGTTTGTCTGGTGTTTTTCTCATGATTAAACTGGAGTTTGGGGGAAGAATACCATATAGCAGAAATGCCGTTTTCACCGCATTACACCAGGGGGTACATGCCATCACCATGACTCGTGCCTGGAGATGTTAATCTTGACCATTGGGAGCGTTTGCCACGTTTCTCCACTTAAAGGTCCTTCTCACCCACCTTTCCATACTCTATTCTTTGGAAGCAAGTTACTAAGTCCAGCCCACCCTCAAAGGGGGTAGAATTAATCTCTGCCTCCCAGAGGGGGAAATATCTACATAAATTATTTAGAATTCTTCTGTAAGGAAGTTTGATCCTTTCCTCCCATTTATTTACTTATTCAATCATGTATTCATATCAGTATGGACTTGTGTGATATTTACTTTATAGTTCAAATCCTTTTAAGGCTGTTAGAAAAGTGATAGATGCAGAGTGAATGCAGTTTAGAGTGCTTCAAAGGCAAGGTGACCTTGAGTTTATAAAGAATGTAGTAGCCACAGAACATGACAAGGTGACTCATGTACAATTCCCATAGCATGGGAGCTTTGAAGATACTTACTAAGTACAAGCAGAACACATTTTGGTGCAAGCCATTAAAAAGGGGCTATATGTAAACTTTTTATGGGGCTTGTTTGATCAAGACCTAGGTTTTCTGATTCCTTGTTCTGTGCTACTTTTGTTGAAGAATTCTATTATTGTTTTCAAGAATTAAGATGCTTAGTATAACAACAATAGGCCCCAAACAGGATGTATTTTTAAAAAGTCTACATTTAGATACATTGTAATAAAACTGAAACGCCAAAGTCAAAGAGAAAATATTTAATGCTCTCAGAAAAAAGGATAGGTAATCTATAAAAGAACTACATTTAGACTTTTCCTGACTTCTTTACAGCAACATTAAAAGCCATAAGACAGGGTTTAGTGTCTTCAAAGTGTTCAGAGAAAACAACTGCCAACCAAAAGCTGTGCATTCAGCTAAATTACCATACAGAGTCAGGGAGAAATGAAAATGTTTTCAGACAAACAGTGAAAGAATTTTCTACTAATAGATCCTCAGTGAAAGATGAAACTGAACCCAGAAGGAAGAATTCAGATGAAAGACAGAATAGGAAGCAAAGAAATATGTGAGTGAGTCTAAAAAAGAATTGATATAAACAACAACAACAGCAACAACAGTAATTTATTGGAGGCATAAAAACATGGTGAGTCTAAAATATTGACCAACAGGTATATGGAAAGCAGGAAGCAGTTACTCAAAGTTAAAGTGTTCTAATTTCCTTGACTTGCTGAGAAGGCAGAACAGACATTGATCAATTTTAGATTTTGTTAAGCAGATATGTCGAATTTTTAAGAATAATAATTAACGTTGGTTAAGTTCAGATTTTGTTACATGTTAATATTATTCTATATTTTTTAAAACTTCTACAGAATGACTACTGAAGCTGGTATAACTTCCACACTTAGGCGATGGGGAAAGAGAAGGAAGGAAAAGGTAGGGAAATCAAAGAAAATTCAATCCAACAGATATGGGAAATAAAAAAAAATAAAGAGAAAAGAAAACACTGGATAAAAGAAAGTCACGGAATAAGACGGTAGAAGTAATTTCAAACATATTAGTAATAAGTGTATGTGATTTGCCTAAACTTGCCAGTTTAAAGAGATTGTCAGACTTGATTTTTAAAATCTAGCTGTATTTTGCTTATGAGAGATAAATCTAAATTATTAGGAGACAGTAAGATTAAAAGTAAAAGAATGGAAAAAGAAAGTCAGTAGCTTCATTATTACCAGACAAAATAGACTTCAAGGCAAAAGGCATCATTAGGGAGCACACATACGGACGCAGTGTCTGGAACCAGACATTTGAAGGGCTGTCATATCACATGAAAGGGATTCTGTGTGTAAAACACATTTGTGTTATTTTACATGGTTCAAAAGGGCAGAACCTATAGGTGGAAATTATAGAGAGGCAGGTATTGACTCCATGTGTTGGAAAGAACTTTCTAACAATTAGCTCTCTGAAATGAAAAGTTCTTGTTCCTGAAGGTATTCAGGCCACAGCTGTGGGGAAGCTGTAGGCCCAGGCTGTGTGTGCACAGGCTGAGCTAGACAACTGGTGTCCAAATTTGGCATTAGAATCACCTGAGAGCTTCTTCAAAATGTATTCCAGGGCCTCTTCTCAGACTTAATGAGCAGATTCTATAACCCAGGAATCTGCATTTTTGAAATGCTCCCCAGGTGATTCTGATGTAGCCCACTCACAACTGATCAATGGAATAACACTTGGAAACCACTGGCCAGACAGCTTCTAAAGTTCCCACTAACGGTGACATTTGATAATTAAATAATGTTTTGGTAGACATTTACCTGGGAACTGGAGAGATTACCAGAGACTAGAGAGGTGGCACGATGGCTTCCAGCGTATAGAAGAATAATGGAAGCTAAGAGTATCTATGAAATTAGGTGTCAAAGGGTGAATAGCCCATGTACTTTCTCTGATGGTCATAAGCTTTTCAGTAAATGTTGGTGAAGACGATGAAAAGTAATATATTCTATATTCAGAACAGATGGCCAAATGGCCCAAACATGACTTATTGCTTACATCTCCGACATGCTCATATTTTATCAAGAGATCCTGTTACAAGTCCAGTGGCCAGAATAGTGTGTCCCAAACTTTTCATGTGCACACAAATCACCTAGGAATCTTGATAAAATGCAGATTCTGCTTCCGATGGACTAGGGAGGGGCTCAAGACATGCATTTCTAACAGAGCTCTCTGTCTTCTCAATTTACTGTTAATAGTAGGTATTCAAGAAACTTCTTTCTTTATTATTTTTTTATTTAAAATTTTTTTCTTTTTAGTTATTATGGGTACATAATAGTTGTATATATTTATAAGGTACGTGTGATGTTTTGATCCAAGCATACAATGTGAATTTATCAAATCAGGGTAATTGGGATATCCATCGCCTCAGGCATTTATCATTTCTTTGTGTCAGGAACATTCCAATTCCACTCTTTTTGTTATTTTAAAGTATACCCTAACTTATTGCTGATTATAGTCACTTTGTTGTGCTATCAAATATTGTTCATTCTATGTAACTAACTATATTAGATAGAATCATCTAACTAACTAATCCCCAGTTTATTTCCCACTCCCCACTGTACTTCCCAGCCTCTGGTAAGCATCATTCTACTCTCTGTCTCTGTAAAATCAATTGTTTTTAATATTTAGCTCCCACATATGAGTGAGAATATGTAACATTTTTCTTTCTGTGCTTGGCTTATTTCACTTAACATAATGTTCTTCAGTTCCATCCATGTTGTTGCAAATGGCAGGATTTCATTCTTTTTATGGCTATATAATATTCCATTGTGTATATGTACCACAATTTCTTTATCCATTCTTCCGTTAATGGACACTTTGGTTGATACCAAATCTTGGCTATTGTGAATAGTGCTGCAATAAACATAGCAGTGCAGGTATCTTTTTGATACACTGGATTTCTTTCTTTTGGATATATTCCCAGCAGTGGGATTGCTGGGTCATATGGTAGTTCTAATTTTAGTTTTTTGAGGAACCTCCATACTGTGCTCCATAGTGGTTGCACTAATTTACATTCCCACCCACAGCGTACATTCTCTTTCTTTAAGTAAGATAAACAGAGAAGCTCTTTTGATCTTCCAAAGACCCTTTATATCCTTCAGGGCAAATTATTATTTTGTCTTAGTGCTTTTGTCAATTAATAAGGAGAAGAGGCTGAAAACGGCACTATTTGGCTGGATTAGGCAACAGACATGGAGTCAGAATAAAAGTTCAGTGCTGAGAATGGTGATACCTTAAAAGCTTAATAAGCTTCTGTTTCACACCCAGAACAGGATAGAAGCCCTTCTTAGCTTGTCAGAAGACCAGTATTTTCATCTCAGAATGGATTTGTTTTATTTGTTTTTAAAGTTTTTGTCCTTTCATAAGTCACTTAATCTTTCTGAGACTGTTTTGTCCCTGAGATATGCTAACTAGGATTTTCATGTACTGTATAATTTATTATTATTTTTGTATTGAGGCAAAATTCACCTGTTTTAAAGTGCACAATCAGTGGCATCATGGTTGAATAATATCCCATCGTGTATATACACTACAGTGTGTTTATCCATCTATCTGTTGGTAGACATTTGGGTTGTTTTCACCTTTTAGCTATTGTGAATAGTGCCGATAAAAACATTTGTGTGTAAGTATTTGTTTGAGTAACCGTATTCACGATTTATTTTTTTTCAGTGTACCACTTCGTTTGGTTTTCAAATTGAGTTTAGAAGAGGAAGTTATTTTATTGACAAGAAACAAGCTCAAAGTGACTTGCTCAAGGTTCCAAAGGGAGTAAGGGACCAAGAAACTCAAAACTTCTAACAGAGAGTCCAGTGCCCTTAAAACTGACACCTCAGCTGTTTTGAGAGTCCAAGCGGAGAATGTCCGCGAAAATGATTGGCAGGCTGGAAAGCACCTTGTACGGAAGGTGACGTCGGTCGTTCCTATTTGATATGCCAACCCACACTGCAGGACCAGTTTCCCACTCAGGAGGTCAGCACGTGCTGTCTCTATTACGGCCAGAAGAGACATTTTAGAATTGCAAAAGGTATAACAGAGTGGTTGGACACCAGCAAAGGAGTTTGACAAGGCTGTCACATCTGTTCAATATTTCTGCTGAAATAATCACGGGTATTGCTGTTGATGGTTACCATAGTGGTATTAAGGTTGGCAGAAGGAGATGATGTAATCTCGAGTATGCTGATGACATCCCGGCTGCTGACTCTGTGGTTTCTGCACGAGGAAAGCTGGTGCCTTAGACGAGGGATGATTTAGATGCTGATAATGGCAGCTGAGAGGCAGAATATTTTAGCAGCAGTGCAAGCTGGAAGTAAGTAAGAAAAGCAAATGAAGGGTTATGCTGCCAGTAGTTTATGATAGGTAGTGAGAGCCGCAACCCTCTGGCCTATAAAAGAGGGAGCGAATGGCTTAGTCAGCATTCATGAGGAGAGATCCACAGCGTGAAATGTCTGCCGGGGGGCGGCTGGCTTCACGCTATCTCACCGCGGGCCCTTTCTTGGCTCTAATTTAGTCCCAGAGTCTGATTAGTATGAAATAGCTGTTAGCTGAGCCTCAATTTACAGACTTTTACCAAAAGAGGAGATGAGGATCAACACAGAAATGAGGCTACAGTCAAGCTGAGTTAAACCCAGAGTGATGACGACAGTATCTTAGTGAAGGAGAAGAATGACAACAGGCTAAAAGAAAGCATCATCTGTTTCTAGAATCCTAGAACATTTCATTCTGAGATAACTCATTCTGTGTGTCTTGATTTTCTGACAGGTAAATCTTAAAGAACAGAACTGGCATTTATCAGGGCAAACAGTAGTGGTATGTGGGTCTCTGGAAGGATTTGTGACAGGGTTTGTGAAAACTGTGTTTTTGAAGAATTCTTTGCTAAGTGAGAGTTCTTGGAACGTCGTTGAAAATCAAAATCGAAATGTCCTTATGATTTTGAAAATAGCACATACTCATTGTGGAACACTTACTGAAATATAGAAGAGATAAAAGGGAAAAAATCATGTGTATTTTCACAATGAAATAATCAGTCAGCATTTTGCCATTTTTTCTTCCAATATTTTATCTATCTATACTTATTTTCTATATATTTGGGAACTTTTGTTCAATTGGTTTCCTGCTTTTAAAAAATTACATGTTTGCACTTAGTATATTTCTGGCTGCTTCTCTGGACCCAAGGGTCTTTCTAGTGGTTGGGTTCCCTACAGAATGGCTCTAATATTCCCAGTTAGCACACAGGGAAATCAAGGCCTAGAATTGTCCATCCTATTCAGACAGGACATGACTTAGATTTGAGCAAATCATTCTCTCTAGTATAGAACTAAGTTGTTTGCTTTCCCGAATGCTTGCTATGGGGGTGAGCCTATGGGAAATTTCAGATCTCTTTGGAAACTATCATTGGAAAGGCTGATTCTGCTTTGTAAATTTACTCTTGAGATTACTATGGGAAGATTAAAACATAAGTTTCCTTATAGTGTGGTGGAAACCTAATGCCCAGGGTAGAGTGAGGTGGGGGAATAGGACAAAAAACTAACTGGGCTTAGGCTATGGTAGGTCTAGAAATTTCTCTTGAATGCCCTTTCCCTTTCTTTCTGCTTGTCTATCCTCTATTCATGCTTCCAGGTCAAATTTGAGTCCCACCTCCTCCTGTAAAGCCTTTTCCAGTTAATCTCCCTTTTTCTCACCTCAGATTTTTACTTATGATTAAGCCCCCACAGTTAGGCTCTTTAAGCATGGACGGTCTTAAAGTGCTTTGCAACCCTACGCATTTGCCGAGCACAGTTAATAAACTCTATGGCTAATTAGAGATGGCCACAGATTCTCCTTATGTTGAGGATTGGGGCCCATGTCCCCTCTCTTTGAATTTGGGCAGGCTCCATGACTCCATGAACAATGGCCTATAGAAGATGCAATGCAGTGCCAGTTTCTGAGCCCAGATTTTAAGAGATTAGCAGCCTCCACTTCCTGTCTCTTGGATCCCTCAGTTTGGGGGAAGCCAGCCACCAGGTAAGAAGTCTGACTCCCCTGTGACCACTGTGCATGAAAATAGAATTATGCTGACTGGATTCTAGCTGTTCCGCCCACCCCAGCCCAGATGCCTGTCATGTGAATGAGGCGCCATACCATGTACCCTAGCCCCAGGACATGCCACATGAAGAACCCCAGATATGTGGATCTAGTTTAGCTGGCCCACCCATCTCCAGATGTTTGAGCCACCCCAGCTGAGGCCCAGACATCATGGAATAGGACAAATAACTCAGGTGAGTCTGACCCAGTCTTGACCCATCAAATCACAAGACAGAACAACATCACTGTTTTTGTATAGAACACGCTTTTGTGTTAGTTTATTCTGCAGTGATAGATAACCAGAGCAAGTCCCTTGGGGCCAGGAGTGAACCTTTTATCAGAGATTTTCAAACTTTGCTGTGCATTTGGATCACCCAAGGTCTTGTTAAATATAGGCTTTGATTCATTAGGTCTGGGGAGGAGCTTGAGATTCTGCATTTCCTCCAGGTCCCAGGAGATGCTGCTGCTGCTTCTCTGGGGGTCATCCTTCGAGTACAGAAGAGGCCGAGGAGTAAAGCTTGCCAGTCAGGGCGTACTGGAGGTGAATTTGTGCAACTTTTCAAACAGTTTTCACTTCTGGATCGATTACTCGAATAGCTTAATAAATTGAAAATCATATGCCATGAGACACTTAAAGTGGAACTTCTCAGTGTGGTCTCTGAATCCACTTGCGTTCACATGGCCTGAATTTCTTAAAAATGTAACTATTCCTCAGTTCTGCCGAATCAGAATGAGAGGAGCAGGAGTCACCACACTGAAGGAGAGCCCTAGGTCATTCTTAAGTGCTTTGAAAATTGAGAGCAACTGGTAAAGGAGAAAGGGCACTGAATTACGAGAAGTGGCATTTTCCCCTACCTAATGGCAAGCAGATGACTTCACCTGTCTGGGTCTCAGTTTCCTTATCTATCACACGGGAGACAGATGGCTGAACTATATGATTTCTTTTGCTGATGTGGGGTGTATCCTAATTCCTACACCAGGCCAACTTGACCTCCCTTTCTCCGGTCCTTTCTCTACACTGAAGCTTGGTGGTGCACACACTCTGCCCCAAGGAGCACAGCTGTCCGTGGTATCACTGTCTTTACCATTGTCTTCTTTGGCTCACGTAGAAGTAGATATGATCAGGAACACATAATGCGGGAAATGCCATTTCATTTTTTCAAGCAAATATTAGTGTCAAGGCCAATGTGTCCTCAGAATAACACGTATCTGTATTGGATATTGTCATGAAACTTAAATTATTTTTGAAATTTAATATATGTTTTTAATGGTAATTTTGCAGCCTTTCAGGTTTCCTCTTGGCTTGAGCACCATTGGATAAATGTGTTCATGATTGAATTAGCAGACCTTTGATTTTAAAAGGACTTTTCAGTGATCTTTTATGGTAGATTAAAAAGCAATTTACTAATTTACAGTTCATAGGAATTCCGTGCCCTCCTTGAGTTTTGTAAATCAATTCCGTGCTAATAACTGCGACTATAGCTCCAAGAGTTTCATTTGGGGACAGCTGGTGTCATACACAACTCTAAACTCAAAATTACATAATCAATAAAACTGTATTTTGTGAGCTCCTTCTTTGTGCTCAGCATAAGCCCCTCTGAGGAATCCCTAAATTTGTAGCTGTCAATTTAAGAGTCTTTAGTCTGGGTGGGGAGAGTTTAATCAACACAGCTGGGAAGTACCATCCTAATTATTTGCTTACCTTTTTTTCTAATCTATTCTCTTTATTATGGTGAGTAATCACAGTTGAAAGACAATCGGAAAAAGGAGGACGTTCCAGGGCTTTTCTTCCCGGATGCAGCTTTCTCAGCAATGGAAAAGACTAGCTCCACACTGGAAACACTTGTTCTAAAGAATATATAATAATAATAGCAGTAGTTAATACAGGTAGAGTGCTTACCATGCACCAACTAACTGTTTGCTTACTTAATCTTCCCAACCCTGGAAAGTCATACCATAGTTAGCATTCACATCTTAGACTTGAAGTAACTGAGGCACAGATTAAATAACTTTCTCACGTCCCACAAAGCAATAAATGGTGGAACTGAGATTTGACCTGGAGGAGTCTGGCTCCACGGCCTGTGCTCATGATCAACATACCATACTGCTTTTATCCCTCGTGGCAAATGCTCTCTCCACGTGAATCTGCTCAGTTGCAACCTGATGACTGTTTTTCCAATAGGAGAGAGATCTCTATTATTTCTACTGAGGGCAGGTGTAAGAAATCAGCAGAGAAAGCTTTTAAAACTCAGTGCACCTGGAGGAAACATCTGACAACTGTTTTATTATTTTTCTGTTTTCTTTTCAAATTCAACTACAAAATATATCTCAGTCTTTGACAAGTCAACTCAAATCTGTCGAAAGTAGAACTGAAAGGTTCGAGCCACTGATGGAGAGCGGAGCATTTTTCCTCGGTAGGTTCCCGGGAATGAGTGTGGCTGGTCTGGGGCTGGGGAAAGGCGCCTTGCCCTCTAACAACCCCTCCGCAGAAGGGAGATGGCAGGTGAAAGCTGGCCCTGAACTTGCCTTCCTCGTGGCTGGGGCTTGTCTCTCCTGGCTTTCTCTGGGTTTTGCCAACATGAAGGGAATTTGGATCATGACAGCGAAGCGGAAGAAGGCGCGGGAACATAAGCACTTGAACTGTGATAGTTCGAAGACAAGGCATGGGAAGGGTGGAAGAGCGAAGCCACGCAGCCTGAATGTGGACAGCAAAGCCCCCGGGGACCTGGTACGAGGAGGATGCTCTGTGGCTAGCTTGTGCTCCCGCGCAGCCTTCGGAAATTGGAAGAAGAAGCGAGTGGCAGCAGGTAGGTGAGACGTGCTCTTTATTGTCGGGCGATACAGCAGTGACGAAAAGCATGGCCGAGAACATGGCGACAGCTTATATATGGCTCTGAACAATAGTGGCAACATGCCACGGGAAAGCGCGATCACATGGGTTCACACAGGAGATAACACCTTGATTACATAAGTGTGCTGACTCACGCTGGGCTGGGAAAAACACTGCGGCAGTCATCTTAGTTTGGCCTAAGAAACCCGTTGCCTATACAAATGCAGTTTCCCTTACACATGGGAACCTAGATGCTACCCAAAGTTGTTCAGCCAGGAGCTTTTGTAAACATTACAATTCTTTTAAATTGGGAAAAACATATAGAGACTGACGTGCTTACTGACACGTTAACACTCCCCTGTTCTAGGTCTTCTTGGACCTGGAATATTTGTTGAAAGATAAATTATGCTTTCTCTAAGCAGTTGCTTTATAATTGCTGAGACTAAACCAATTGGCGAAAGAGCTAGAAATTGGGGCTCAGATTTCACAGCCTGTTATCACTCATTTATCTAGTCCATTTTCCTCTCGAATTTTGCATTTTGTTTTTACCCTTCTCCTATTGGGAGGCAAGTTAACCGCAGCCTCTTCCTCTTCTGTGGCACCTGAGCACCACTGGGAAGGGGCGCGCCTGGCAGGGCACTGTGCGGAGAGGCAGCCACCTCAGGTGTGGGGGTGGCAGGCAGGAAGCCCTACTCTTAAACATGTCAGGGACAGCCTGAGGGCCCCACCTACAGCACCTCCTGTGTGGTAACATGCCGCCTAGACGCCCAGTACCTCCCTTACTTAAACCCACCCTGGGTCCCGGCCATTCCCATGCGTCTAAGTCCTGCAGGGTAGGTTAGAACTTGGGGCTGGGCACTTGGAGTCTGGCCTTGCCTGGGTTATCCCTAGACTCAGATGCTGGCGATAACTTATCACTAGAAGCAGGAATGGAGGGCGATGAGGGGGGATGTCTGCCTTAGAATTGATATGAATAGTTCCCTCTCAGTTTTTCAAGGTGCTAGAAGAGAGTCCAGACTGAGATGTGACTTCTTCATTAGTTTGGAGATCATCACTGTATTTCTCCCCCCATCGTCTTATCTGGTAGCCAGAGAGAAAATGGAAATGACTCTTCTTCTTCCTGCCTCTGACTTCCTTTTTTTTTCCTTTATTGAAGTGTAATTTACATATCATGTCTTTACTCCATTTTAAGTGTACAATTAAATGGTTATTAGTAAATTTACCAAGTTGTACAGCTATTCACATAAATCAGTTTTAGAGGATTTCCTACCCCCTAT